>JAOEHV020024301.1:0-18184 GCA_025447995.2 Isaurus tuberculatus | reverse complement strand
ATTTTTAGTTTAGAACAGGGTCAGGTTTGTGAAGGTCCAGCGGCACACCCCCACCCAAAATTCTAGTGAGTACCCCCACCGGGAAGACAACGTCTCGTCTAGTTGTTTCGAAGAGTCGTGTTGCGCCGTTGAAAACCATTATTATACTTAGATTGGAGCTAATGGAAGCAGTTTTATCAGCCCGATTGTCTTTGAACATTCTGTCATACTGTCTATTGACCAATCCTTTTACTGGACAGATTCGTCAAACGTTTGGTACTGGATCTGCAGTCACAGCAGGAGCTTCAAGCCCTTTATAGCGAACCATGCATGTTGGCGAAATCAATGAACACACCAAGCCCAAACAGTGGTGTCATGTGCCTGGCGAGCTTAATCCAGCAGACCTACCTACCAGGGGCATGCAAGCAACAGAACGTAACACTGGTTTGAAGGTCCAGAATTCTTGAGAGTTGACGAATCAACATGATCAAGAAAACCGCGCTTTGAAACTGGTTCACAAGGGAGCGAGATTAAAAATGTAACGCATGTGACAGAAATCCATGAAGAAAAGAAACAGCTGCGCCCGTTTACGGACAACATTCGCTTCTCATCATTCCACCGTCTATAGTCTGTGCTAAAGGTTGGATCAGACGTTTTCTGCATAACTGCCGGTTATCCTACGATGTGATGCAAATTAATGCTCAAAAAGACGAATACGGCATATTGAGACCAAAGGGACGGCTATGCAATGCAATTGATCGAAGCCTTGGATCAAAACGAAATATGTCAGAAGATCTGTCGTTATCGTTAAGATAGACTGGAAGTTTAATCCACCTTCAGCCCCTTATTTCGGGGGAGTGTTTGAACCGATGATCAAAACAGCAAAGCGAGCGAGAGCCATCCTTAGGGATGCGGATGTTACTGATGAAGAGCTGCAGAAAGAGCTCTATATTCGGAGCCGAGAGTCTGTTGAATTCTCGACCGACCACGTATGTTAGTTCAGATCCCAACGACTTGGTCCTGCTGACCCCAAATCATTTTATTGTGGAACAGTTAGGGGTACGTTTACCCCAGAAGCTAGTGAACTTGAACAAGTGTTTAACCCGAAATAGAGATGGTACCGAATACAGCAACTGATAGGAAACGTTTGGAGGCGATGGAGAAGAGAGCTTCTACTAACTCTAAACATACTCAAGAAATGATTAAAACCAACTTTGAGAAAGGTGATGTGATTTTAGCTGAACCAAAAGCAAATCGACGGGAGTGGACCCTAGGTCACAGAGACCTTCCCTGGTGTAGATGGATTACTTCGAGTAGCAAAAGTAAAAATCGGAGAACGCAGAGCACTTATGTCCGTTGGACGATGAAATCAACATATGAACATGATCTGTATTGAGCAAGTTACGATTGTTATTAGGATATTTAGTTTTTATATAACATGGAACTAATATAAGGAGATATTTGAGCTTATGCGAACACTACGTATTCGGGAGGGGGATTAGGCTGAAAAACCGGACGTCTTCCTCGCCCTTGTTATCACTCCGCGAGGAGGACGTCTGGTTTTCAGGCTGGAGGGGGATATCCGGCTCTTTCTGGTCACGTGACATTGTAGTTAGTTTCGTTTATTTTTGTCTCTTGCTCGGATCGGGAGCACAAGTCAAAGTTATGAAAACGATAATAAAGTTTAGTCTTGCTCATTTGTGAGCAGGCGACTTATGTTGGGTTGCATTTTGCGTTCTTTTTAGTTCATTCAAATTATATCACGCACCATTTTACGGCCGTCGCCGCAATGTCTCAGTCAAGTTTATTTGCAGGTCAAAGTTTTATTAATCGTTATCTACTGGTCTTATTTTTGGTTTTTGAAGTGAGAAGGAACGGGAAAGAAAAACTGATGTAAATGTAGAGATTCAATTCAGGAATGGCAGGAATCTTTAGGGTTTTAAAACGTAGGAGGGGTTAGGTACGGAACTGATTACTGACTCTGTTACATTTACCAGACGACCAAAAGTATTTACAGTGTAGTTTTGGAAAAACTGAATGAAGACGTCATTAAAGATCTCACTTAAGCCCCGTTTAAGTGATCCAACATTTCATTTAACATTTTTGAACTAGAGCAAATATTACCAAACATCGGAACTGTCAATCTTGGGTGTCTAATATGGTGTTCAAGCGACCCAAAATTGAATGAAATGTTATATCGTTTAAACGGGTTTTTAACCTCTGTTCTAGATACCGTGCTGAGTCAATAAACTAAGTTTTTAAATAATGAAATCGTGGAAACACCAGTGACGCTTTACACTCGAGTTTTGAAACTCCACTGGCCACACAACGAGGTCTTACAGAGGATCAGGCGACCTCACACCGAGGAAAATTACTTCCGGTAAAGTTCTAGACAGCTCACGTCGTGGTGTATTAAAATCCCAAAAATCTGTGCGGCGAAACCTCGGTTTCCGTAAAAGCGAATACTAATCTCCACTGAGTACCTTGTGTGTGCAGTGTGGAAGTGACGTCAGAGATAATTTACGTCATAAAACCTTCCTACGGTCTTCCAAAGATTGAGTTACTGTCAAAATTTGTCCAAGTTATGGAAATAATTCTTCCCTAAATTCATTTCCAGCGTGAACAACGGTTTTTTGAAGTAATATCACGACAATGCTAGTAGTGTATAAATTTGCAATGACTTTTGTCAAATAATTTCTCCTTTTTTAATAAAATATAAATATTACGAATGCAAAAAACTTTAGTGTTTGTTTAAAAATAAGGGCACTATGCCCATCAATTGATAAAACATGCAAAAATTGTTAATAAACCCGGAAAATATTTCACTGTCGGCTGGCGGTGCTCGTGTGTTAGAAATGTTTTATACAGTGCGTTGTTCATGTTTTTTCCCAAACAACAGGAGTTTGTTTTTCCAGTTGCATAATTTCGTTATTGCTATGTGAAGGAGTAATAAAGTTTTTGATGTTCAAGAACGTTTTAAAGATTCAAAAATTGTGCTACAGGGACCATAACTGCAGCTTGACTGAGTGACTTCTGTAACAATCCAATATAAAATAAATTACAGCAAATAATTTTACAATGGGTTTTGAAAGCGACTTCTCTTCTAAGCTTTTATTTCCACGACTAAAAGATCTCTAGGCTCTGTCACTTATTTTTTCCGTTTTTACTTTTAGTATAAACTGATAGAACGTGATTGTTATATGCGTTTTATGCTGATTATTACACGATAATTTCGTTTAATTAGTCCTGTCTTTGCCTGCACACCAACATTTCTCTCTGCTTAATTCATAGAATAAATTTTTTTCAGTCACTGTCTAGCTAGTGGTATTTATTATCTTCTAGATACTTCTAAATCTAGGTTTGTGAGACACAGAATATCAGGAGTTCAATTACAATGGACTGTTTAACTGTAACATTCCAAAGCTTGTTGTTTGCTGTTTCAAAAAACAAGCGTTGGCCCTTCATTATAAACATATTAAAAAAAAGTGTAAAAGCATTGCCAATACAGAGTGTTTGAAACATAGAGCTAGTGATAACTTTTGTACTTTTACCATCACAGATTAATTTATCGGGAATGGAAAATTTTCCTATGAACCGGAATCATTTGATGGGTCACGTCATTGCACTAAAGCGCATCTCCGTTCTGTTAACCTTATTTGGTTTGGCTAGGAACTGGGAGTTCAATGGAATTGCATTGTTCTCTAATGGCTCTGATTGGTGGAACGACTTTGCTTTTGTTTGTTCCAAGTCGATAGCAATATATTTACACCGGACCAGGAGCAATTTGAAGGGGCGGGTAACTTGTGCTTTTTGCTTTGATCTCTAATTTTTGTAACGCTGTTTCTCTGCCCTAAAGAGAGGTTAAACATGGAAGATAACTTTGCCGATGAAATTGAAGAAGTTGGTGACTTAAAATTCAAAGGTGAGGACGATGCACGCTTGCGTGTTGTGGATGGTGAAGCCGGCGACTTTTTAATTGAACGTGCGAAACGTGAAGACGGAGGTGAAGTCCCGAAGATCAAGAAAAGAGATGGCGACGTAAACGATAACATTACTGGAACCATCGGGCTTTCTGATGAAGAAGACGAGAGAGATTTACATCATTTCTCTCCAAGAGAAGAAGAAACAGATTCCGAGGACGAAGAGTAGGTTTTAATATTATCATTTATGTATATACATAATATCTTCTAAGCCAGTCCAGTTATTAGCTGCATTAATCCTTGTCTTGATGTTTGAATGAAAATTTTTCTTGTGATTGACTCAGTGGCTTTGCTTATTTGAAGTTGAAACTGGCGCTTGCTTTTAAAGAAGGACTTAGATCTAGATGAACTTTAATAAAGTTATGAAATGCTTGAAGCCGGGTACAGTAATTCATCAGTGTCACTATATAACACTTTGGCTCCAACACTTTTTTACGAGATCATCTTGTGTTCGGTAGGAATAATCATGTTATGTAAACCAGTCAGCATTGTTTATTGTTTTCGGTGTTATCGTGAATTTATACGCACTTCCTTATTGCAATGTAATGTGGCGACGTGCATAAACTTTAGGTGAAAGTATTTTCGTATTTTTGTCTTTGGTTCACTTAGTGAAATAAAATATTGCAAGGTTTTGAGCAAATTTAAGAAAGCAACGAATTTGTCTATTAATAAAGACGGCTTTAACTTTTACGAGTGGAGTTTTCCACATGCTGTGAAATAACAGTTTTTTTTAAACATTGCCTCTCCAAGCACGATACAGTTTTGTGCAGTCAAACAAATTGAATTCAACTAAGTAAACAATAGAAAAGAGACTATTTTACCCGGTAATATTTTGTTCCGTTTTTGGTATGGCCAGACGATTAGTTGCTGGAGACAAAAGCTACCTGTCTTTTCAATTATTTTAAACAAAAATCGGAAGTTTAGGAACATAAATTAATTCTAAAATTTCGTGGTTGTTCTACACCAGATCAAAAGTCCATTGTTTCATTCATTGAGTTGTAAAAAGTGTAGAATCTGTCTTTCGAAGTTGAATTTGCTTATTTTTCTTAGGTAGACCAAAAAATGTTGGAGCGTTGTTGGGATGCTATTAAATGACACCTTCTTTCAAGTACCCTTAATAATAATGCAGACAAGCATTATAAGTTATTTCCCTAGATGACGAACGACAAGTCGATGTCAATATTAAGTTATAATTGTAGATTAAATACGCTTTATGTAAATAAATGTTCATTTAATAGTACATGTTAGCACTTTTCCATTTTGTTTTTAAAATAAACTGGAGAAGCCCGACATTTTATGGCTAACTATTAAAGCCTTATTTTTGTTTACTTGTTCATATAAGGTAAGAACAGACCCCATCTAGTACATTAAATGGTCTTTTCATTAAACCTAAAATCGAATAATGACTTCTTTCCTGCTGAGTATCAATACTAGCTCAGTATCTAACATACTTGCAAAAGGGCATTGTTTTGTTTAATATAAATGGAACAATATTTATATTTGTGTGTTAATTTCTCATTGTTTTAATAAGCCGCAAGGTAAATTAATTTCTGTACTAACCTTGAGCTAATATTATGTATTGTAGCCCTTCTACTGCTCCTGATAAATAAGCATTTGTACATACTCACACCAGAAAGTAATATAATGCTGACCACAATCCTAACTTATGCTCCAAAGAATGTAAAACTTTTAACCTTTTAGAACCATTAAATGTGTGAAGAGATTTGATAAAGAAAAACATTACTGTAAGTGTTCATATTATTTAAAATTAATTAAATTTTAGATATTTGCATTTTTAGAGTTTCAGCAAATTGAATTGTTTTTGTTTGACAATTTTTGTTTAGATGACTCTAAACAAAAATTCAAAAAAAACTTACTCTATCATACAGATATAAGATCCATAACACTTACTTATTATCCCTAACTTGTATACCATTTATTATGTTGATGATAATTTTTTTCATTTGTACAGTATTCTTAAGAAGTCTTTTGAAAGCAATCAAAAAATTTAGAAATATCAGAATTTAAGTATTATCAAATCACATTTTTTTGTCATGTGTATGCTTTGCCTTGGAAATGTGATCTCCTTTTTTGTTTTTGGTATTTTTCCAGCATTAGAAAATATAAATTATTACGGTTGACTGAAAAAACAATACTAATTTTTTAAACAAAAATGTTATCACTGACAGTATTTGCTAAATGTTTTTTTAGATAAGATACAAGCTTACTTTAATTTAGTTCTTTCATTCTTCAATCCTTTGTTTGAGTATCTTTCAATGAACATTGTCAATGGGACACAAACTAGGATGTTCTAGGATTGATGCAACAATATTATAGGTTAATCAATAATTATTATTTTATGATAATTGAAACCCTTGTTCAAAAATTTCTTTAGTATCATATCATCTTGAAAAACCCTCCTTTAACATTTTCTACCAAAGTTTTTCAAAAGTTATGAACATTTCAAATGACAAATCTTAAACAATTTATTTTCCAGCTTTGAAACAGTTTTTGTAGAAAATTTTACAGCTCAATTGTCATGAGAATCAACTGTAGTTCAATTGCTTTCCTTTTTAGACAAAGACATTTTCTAATTTTTTTATTCATTATCAAGCTGGTTGCAGTATGGCCTTCTTAATATTTTTTTTTTCTTTTCAGGAAATTAAAGCCCACGGGTAAAATTGGTCCCAATGAACTTCCAAGGCACGGGAGCACTGCTTCTAGTAGACATGTATTTGAGCTAAAAGCTGAGGAGGTACTTGAAACAAAGACAGCAAAAGATAGAGTTGAAGAAGAGAATGTCAATTTGTCTGGTAAAGCAAGATCAAATGCACAAATTTTTGAAAAGAAGGCAGTTGAAGAATTGGAGGTAAAGACTTCAGTTCCAAGGGTTGAAGAAGATGATGTTGATTTGTCTGGCCGAGCCAAATCCCACAGAGAAATATTTGAAAAGAAAGCGGAGGAATCTAGTGCTGTTGTTGCTTCAGAAAAGAAGTTTGATGAAACAGACTTTGCTGGAAAAGCACGATCTCGTCGTCAGATATTTGAAAAAAGAGCAGCAGAAGAATCAGAGCTAGCAAAACAGAGACAACCAGAAGTAGAGTCAGATGTTGACTTGGCAGGAAAAGCAAGTTCACATAAAGCACTCTTTGAACAGAAGATGGCAGAAGCAGGACAGACAGCAACCTCCAGACAAAGACTTCAAGAGGAAGCAGTGGATACAACAGGAACAGCTAGATCTAAGCGTCATCTTTTTGAGCAAAAAGCTGAAGAAGCAAGGGCAATTTCACCATCCCGTCAAAGAATTGAGGAGGAAGGATTGAGGCTTTCAGGGAGAGCTAAAGGACACAGAAGTATATTTGAACAAAAAATGCAGGAGCAGTCTGAAGTTCAAACCTCGCAGCAGTATCATAATGTTGGAGAAGAGGTGAATTTGAAAGGAAAAACTCATTCTCGTAAATCCCATTTTGAAAAAGCAGCTGAAGAACAAATGAAACCAAAAGTTAGTGGCAGGAAAAGGTTGGATGAAGAGAAAATCAAATACGATGATTCTGATGGAGAATATCGAATTGTCAAAACACAGAGAGGCATTGATTCTAAAGAAGATAAAGATACGTCTTCCAACAAAGATGATGACAGAAAACAAGAGCCTTCTGAAGGAGAGTCAGAAATGGAAATAAAAGTTTCTACAAGTGAAGAAGTAGAAGCAGCGTGTGAAGGTGTCTCAAAGAAGTCTTCAGAAAATGTTGAGGAAGAGAAGAAGAGCGAGCTGAAATCAGAAGAATTAAAGGATAATAACAGTTCAACTGAACCAGGGACAAGTGCAAGAAGTCAACCTTGTATGACAAGTTATAATGAGAATGAGAGCAAAAGTCACCAGGTTGAACAATCTAATGAAAAAAATGCAACTTCAGCAGGTGAAGTTTCTTTGGATACTCGAAGGGCAGCAAGAGCAGAGAGAAGAGCAAGAAGAAGAGCTGAGATGAGATCAAATTCAGAAGACAAACCTGAAGCTGATGGCTGTGGGAACACTAGAATAGAAATGCAAAAACGGAGAAGGGGCTCTAGTAAAACTGATTCACATGATGAAGAGAAAAACCCTGATATAACTGTTAGGGAAACTCGGAGGGCAAGGTTAGCTAGAAAAAAGAGCAGTGATAAAGCTAACTGTCATGATAATGAGAAAATTTGTGATGAAATTTCTTCAACTCGTACCGAGAAGAAAGATGATAGAAAAGGATCAAGTAAGGTTGATTCTCATGACAAAGAACATTCTGAGAAAACATTAGCACAGAAGCGAGCAGAAAGAAGGGCTCGCAGAAGAGCTTCAAGTAAAACAGATTCCCATGATGAAGAAAAACACGCTGAGATGCAGTCCTCTCCAACTCACAAAACAACATCTCGATCAGCAAGGAGTGTACGTTCATTGCTGAAAAAACAAGGTTCTACATCAGAAGAAGACTCTCATCGTGGACAGGCTTGGACAGAAACAAAACGTGCTCGTTCAAGAAAACAAAGCTCAGGGGAATCTGAACAGTCAACACACAGCAGTTCCACTCCACGACAAACTTCTCATTCAAAGATGGTCAAACAGAGCTCTACCTCAGAAGAAGATCCACAATTCCAAACTACAAACTCCAATTATACACAGAGAATTAAGGCTCGGCTGGAAAAACAACATGAAAGCAAATCTTCATTGAGTGAAGGTAGAAAATCTTCAAGGTAAGGATGCAAATGTTCAAGGTTAATATAATTATTATACTGTGTTTATACTGTGGAATGAATGATTTTGTTGCCACTCAGGAAATTAATTTTTACTCTTTTATTGTTGCTTTTATAACTGCCAGGTAAAATTTATCAACAAAGACAGTTTAACAGGCACTTGATATAATAATAATTATAGTTTCCCTGAAATCTAGCTGTACATGTATTGAGTAGAATAATATGTAGTAGAAAATTCTAACATACAAACATTTACAAATTAAAGTGATCAATTGTACAGTAAAATTAGTTTGATTTAATTATTTGGAATCTTGTTTTTTTAAGTTTTGTTTTTGAAGCAGTAGTTCGGAGAATGAAATTTCCATTTTTGTATGAATATTATTTTAGAAGTTTCTTTCTATACTAAGGCTACAGGAAATTTATTTAAGTAGTGCCCTCTGTAACTTCATGGTTTTTTTCATCACAACCATCTCACTTACAAAAGTAATACTGTAGGTCAAGCTAAAAAGTAGGCAGTTATGTAATTCAATGATCTGGGATGGAATGACAGTCATATTGGTTCTACGTAAATACCAAATTTATACTGACTTGGAGATGTAATAAACTTGAATTGGTATTATTTGATAAAAATTAATGAATTATCATCTCCATAGGAATTTAAAAAGCTAATGTTTTGAGCATATAAAAAAGATGGGAGAATGAAATGTTAATATAGATTACTAAATACAGAAATGCAAATAGATGAAAGGCCATTGGAGATGTAATACTTTGAATGTTTAATTATAAATTAACTTTTTTCTGCTGAATTTCAAAAAATAATTAAGTTTCCAAAATTCTCAAATTCAAAGTTACTGTATTTACCTGTACTGTAAATGTGTAGAAGAAAGGAATAGTTTCTAGATCTAATTCACTTTTAAAGACAAAGTCAATGTTCACCAGGTAAAAATTCAGCTATAAATTATAGGTTAAATCATTTTGAATTCTTTACAGCTCTGATAAATTTGGCAGTTGTATTCATAGTAAAGACTATAGACTGGCTGAGGCAATTTCTTTTTTGTAAAAATTAATATTTTGTTTTAATTTATGCTCTATCACTCGTTTTTAGTTTGTAATTGTAAACATCAAAAAATATCTGGAATTTTCAAAAGATATCTGCATTTTTCATTCCATCTTTCTGTTCACTACAGAACAAAAAGGAAGTTTAAATAATTGCATGCTCTGGTAAACTTGGCAGTTGTATTCATAGTAAAGACTAAAGGCAATTTCTTTTTTGTAAAAATTAATAATTTTTTTCTATTAATTTTGTGCCCTATCACTCATTTTTAGTTTAGTTTAGTTGTAAACATCAAAAAAGATCTGGAATTTTCAAAAGATATCATTTTTTATTAAATCTTTCTGTTCACCACAGAACAAAAAAGGAAGTTTATGTTAATTGCATGCTGATCATGTTTTTGCGAAAATGCCTTGAGGCTATTGTTTAAGATAAGACTATTATTTCCTCCTCATGATCCTTGGCTGTGTTTAAATATTAATAACCCCATTGAGAGCATCACCTGCCCTGTGTGGTGACAAATACTTTGATGTGCCTGAACTCAGCAGTTGTATAAAACGTTGGAGGATTCTATGGCAGAATAACAAAGTTTGAAGGCACACATTTTTGTTTTGGTGACTGTGGTTGATTTAAATTTCCTTCTTCAAGTACTGAATAATGTCTACAGAACAGATTTTCAACCAGTCTTCAAATAATTGGTCTGTAAATTTTGATTTGTAAAAATTCTTCTGCCAAATGATTTTTTAAATTATATCACTCTTGTCCAAATGTTTTTTTTATGTTGAACTTGTTCATTTTTATTATATACTGTTAATTATATTTGGATAAAACACTGAATTCTAAAAAAGTTATTGCTTTTATCAATCATATAGAAACTGTAAGAATATACTTGCTGGTAGAAGTGAATATTATCTCAAAGGCACTCAAATGTAGTTGTCTCTTGACCTTTAAATAAACTGAGTGGTGATTTTGTGATAAGATTTACCTTCTGTTTATTTTTCCAGATCAGCATAGAAACAGTTGGTCAACATCAGTTTTTCATATTTTGGTGCTGGCAGTTTTGCCTTTTTTCTGTTGTCATATGACTTACTGCTTGTTGATAGACTTAGTGTCTTTATATGCATTGTGACAAGAGAGTATAGAAGGTCACTAGATGATGCTTAATTCTACAGGAAACAACAGCCTTCTTCTGGTGCCCAAAAAGCTTTTGATACTGACAAGAATACCTCAAAAACAGTTGATAATAATAAATCAAGTCAAACAACTAAAACTGATCTTTCTTTGCCAGATGAAGCAAATACCTCTGGGAGGTAAGGTTGGAATCTGTTCTTTTTTACTGTTCATGTTTTTACTGTGTTTGGTTGTCATATGTTTTAGCATGATTCTGTTTATCAATGGTTGTGGTCATATAACTTTTAAACTTAAATTATGCAATGAACCACAGTCTATACAACTTAATGGTTTATTGTTATTTTTTCACAAGACATTTTGCTGTACTATATCAATCTTCCTTTCAACAGAGTTTCAGATAATTAAGAGACAGCTCCTTTTTAGATTATTTCCATTTTCAGTGGTTCAACAATGGTTGATGTTATTTTTAAATTAACAATGCAAATTTCAACACTTTTCTAATTACAATATAGTTCTTATATTTGATATACTCAGGTCAAGAAGCCTTTTCTGTTTTTTGTAATGATTGTGAATATTTTATCTGAGTTAACCCCTATCTAGAAAGTTCTTGTCTTCAAGCCACAAAAGTGACAGGATGTAATCTAGTTGCCTTTTGATTTTGTGATTATAATATAGTTATTTATCTTAAAGTATATAAAAACAGAAGTTGTGGATTTAATGTGACATGGCAAGTAAATTAGAATTTTTTGAATGAAAGTCTTGATTTTACTCTTGAACAGTTTGAGTGCAATTTACATTCTTAATTAAGCTAATTCATTCTGTATGGGATTAACAAGTTTAATCTTCAAACTGAGCAATTAATTTACATACTTTTAGTTTGGTGTAACAAGCTTAATAAGGAATTTTTTAACCTTTTTAAATTTTCAGTTACATGTGCATGGTTTTAATTGTCAGGAAGGCACACATCACATTAAAATTTCAATTGATTCACTGAAGTGTATCATTATTGTTTTTTTAACTGCAATAGCTTTCAAACAAAATCAAAGGAATGCTAAAGAGTTGTTGCTTGGATTTCTGAATTAAGAAAATAATAAATTACAAAGGCAACCAAAACAGAATTGCTGGCTTTAAGGTCAATTTTTACACAAATTTAGAACTATGACTATAGTATGAATAGTTTTAAGCACAAAAAACTAGTGTTTTCTTCTGAAATAGGAAATTTAATTAGAGCATAAAGTGTACATATCTACATTATATGAAATGGCTTTAACAAGCCTGATTTATAAATAATTAAATAATTTTTATTGTTTCTATTACTTTAAATTAGATAATTTTCCAATCATTTGTATTAATATTTTGTTGTATTTTAGTGAACATCATTCAGTAGTATTTGACTCCAATGATGAAGAAGATGCAAAAAAGGAAAGACATCTCAGAACTGCACATAACCATGATGATACAGATAGTGTAAAGCCACGTTTGCATACCAGGTCTGCTGTCACCAAGAAACATGAATTAGGAGAAGAGAACTTGCCACCTCCTGCTGCACCAGACTTGAAAAAAAAGTTTGAAAAAGGAAATACAAACAACACCCCTGCTAAGGTTTTGTCATCAGTTTGTTTTCTAAAATAGTTTTTGTGGAAACCAAGTTTGTGCAGTACATACCTTATGGCTAATTTTTTTAATTTTAATTTTTGTTTCTACTTGTTTTTATTAAGGTTACAGAATATGATAAAAGCTTTAATTTTCTGTTTTTTGCTATTTTTGATTTCTGACTTCTACCATGATAATGCTATCTTTTGGTGAAAACGGCATCTTGATTACTTTAAAACTAACGGAGATATGAAGCAAAACATTCTTTTTTTCTTTCATCCTATGCAGGAAATGTATTTACTTTTGTTTCAAAGTTTTCACCGTTGGGCTCGTAGTTAAAGTGTTGGGTGTCTGTTAGTCACAGCATGTAAGGTCATAATGTTTGATTGGATATATATGCCTTTGTTTATTCTGGGTTTACAAATACATTTTTCCTTTTGCCCATTCTGATAAAATAGGAGATATTTCGAAAAAATAAATGCATGAGGATAAATAAAATAGAATGTGTGGTAAGTATGTGACAAGGGGCAGTTTGGAACTTTGACCCATCTGTGATTGGCTCTAGCTAATTAGTTTAACTTTATCTTCAAAGAGGTGTTAAAGTGTCACAAAATCTTTGTTTGCTTTTAAATTCTAACATATAGAAATTTAGGTATTTTGATGACTTTAAAAGATTTTAACTTCATCTGATTTCAATCAAACTTGTCCAAATTTTCACTGCTCATTGACAATAGCCAGATGTTCAAAAGTGTGTCTGGAATTTTTCTGTAATTGTGTTATAAATAGAATTATTCCTGAATCAGTACAAGATTAATTTATTTTCTTAACTTTTGAAAGAAAAGTGCTGTCAAATTTGAACCACTCAAAAACTTGAAATTACCTGACACCCCTTTAAGGTATGACTTAATTCAAGATAACAAAAATGACATTGTGACAGCTTTTGGCCAAAATAAGCAGGATAGACAAGAGGTTCTTTTGCAGATTTGACTTTGAAACAGGAAAAATATTATTTTATGTTTTAAATTCTGCCAGCAAAGCAAGAATCTACATTTTATTTGACCTTAGAAAGGACTACACTTTCAAGGAAAATCATTTAAACGTGATGCATAAAAAAATGTAATTTTTGCCAAGCACACCTCTATCCTATCCTGTAACCTTAAGAAAATCAAGCTATTTATAAAATATCTTTCATTTGCAAAAAAAATATGATTGAGAAGGTAGATTTTAACTTAAAATGATATGTTTTTGAAGACTTTTCTCTACTCCACTCCAAAGTGAACATAAATGAGTTAAAATGAATGAACTTTAATTTAAATAATGATAATTAAAATTATCAGATTCCTTGTTGACTCACTAGGAGATTGTGTCACAGAAATCGTTTTACTGATCTTTCTGCCTAAAGGAAGATGTTTTATAATAACTCTTTCAACTTAACAAACTTACCATAGTTATTCACTTTTAAGCCGCACCCCCCACTTTGACAAAGATAACAGAGCCACTTCTTGAACGGTTTGTTTAATCTGAAAATACTCAGTTTTAAGCCGCATCTTGTTTTTAGTAATTGAACTGCAAAATAAACACACAGCAAAATGACCTGAACACAAAATGAAATTGTTTGCATGCAAAAAATGTTGAAACTTTTCTTTCAAGTCCTAAATAATGTGAGGAACAATGCTTTCATCCTGTTTTGAAGCTCAGTATTGATGTTGTTCATGGCCGAAATCTCCTCCTTTGGATGTCCAAAGCTTTGTTTCTGGAAAAACTCAGTTTTAAGCTGCAACCCCCAATTGGGAATGCTGTTACTCTCCAAATTTTGAAATTTTGTTAATAAAATGGTGCAGCTATAACTATGGTATATTTATATTCTTAGTTAACTCTACACTTAACTCTTTCTAGTTTTTGGTATGAACAGTATCAAAGTTACTTTTTCTTAGTTATTTTATTCACAATAATATTTCAGAAGGAAAAATTGAAGTGGAAATAAGTTGTTCTTAATTAGAGTGAATGGATTTTCACATTAAACTATAAAACATCTAGCTAGCCTGTAATACAGACTAGAAAATTTCTAAGTATGAACAGGGTTTCACATTTATGGTGACTCCAAGCTATGAGGCACTTGACAGGTTAAGGTTCAGCAATGATATTTTTAGTTTCACCATTAATTTTGCAGTATCAGAAATTTGCACAGTAAAAGTATCTAGAAAAAATAAACAATTTTAAAGCTTTTAGTTTTGGCAATATTTTTTTCTCAAAATTAATTAGCAAAATTAATAACCTTCTAAGAATTTTTGTTTAAAATCTCAGTTAAAAGTTAAAATAAGAACCGCATATAAAGGCTGGTCATACTTAAGATGAATAAGTAATCTATTACTGTTTATTGATTTTGTTTGATTAGAAAGTTTACAGTACCAAGAAGAGTTGTGTACAGTAATAGTTAATGTTGTGTTTCAAGTTTTCGTTGAAAATTAGTTTTCAATTTCCTTATTAATTTTTTTGTAATAAAAAGTATGAACATAAGATCTATTTATTTTGTGAAGTCGTTGTCTTCAGAAACACCATCTATAAAAACACCAGAAATAACTAATGTAACCAAGGCAATGCCGAGCTGTGAGTCTTGGTTGAGACTATACAGTGTGTACACTGCCATCACATTATATACTATTATTTGCACCAGGAGTAGTTATAATCATCATTAGTTTGTTGTTTCTTTCTTGTCATGCAGACCATGCAATTTTTTACTTAGCTGTTGATTGTTCATATATTTAATTTGGTGTGTAAAAACTGCAATAAATACAGCCAAAAATAAATTTAAGCAAATTCTAATAATTATAAAAACATTATGAAAGAGCTAAAAAAAGTGAAAACTATAACCCATACGTAATGAACATGACCCTCACCTTAAAAAAGCAGCCGTAAAACAACTTAAATTCAAGTATGTTATATAATAAAAATTAATATTTCAAGTGAGAATCAATTAAATACCCCTATCGTGGTACACCAGTCAAGTCTTGATTAAAGCAATACAAAGTAGTGAATAATTAAATGCAGAGCCTTAAAATTAAAAACTAACTGCTTTGTGAAATTATTCCTTGTGAGTGTGATAAATTTAAATTCTCATGAAACTGAAATTTTTAAGAAAGTGAGCCAGTAGTTACGTGTAAAGCGTTGAAAATCTGAGACTGTACAGTAATAGTAATAGTGGCAGTATTAATTAACTGGCAAACTAATTTTTGTGTTTTTATCGGCATCATTAATTAAAGACAAAATGATTAAAGTTCTCTGGAATGTAGATTACATCCAAAAAAATAAATTAAAGTGTGATGCATGTATTTACTGTTTATCATAAACTTGCAACTGCCAGTACACATGATCAACATGCTGACAGATTTGCAATTATTTGTACACTTAATGTATTGTAAATTTGTTAGACTACATGTATAGTATTGCCCTCTGTAGAATCACAATGACATTTTCTTATCTTAAACTCTAACTACTAATTGGTGAGAATATTTTGATATGAAAAAAAACAGTGATTATTTAGAGTAAATATTCCTTTATAATAATTTAAAATAATTAGTATAATTTAATATATTTTTTTGTTTTCCATTTCACAGAAAACAGGAAAAGGTTTTAAGCCACCAAAAATAGAAAAATGTTTTGCTTGTAACAAAACTGTTTACCCAATGGAGAAATTGTCAGCTGATGGGAAGTTGTTCCATAAATTCTGTTTTAAGTGCAGTGAGTGCAAGAACACACTCAGGTTGGTGTTTTGTCACCTTATAACCTTTCATTTTGGTTATTTGTAGACTGTACTGTAGCTATGGTAAGGAAGATTCAAAGTACAGGGTAGCTGTATGATAAACTTTATATGAATTATGTTTGTCAAAACATAGTTTATATCAGGGAAAAAAGCCTTGAAAAATCCATCAAAAACAGTTTTATTCAAGTGACTGTGTAATGTTTCCAAGGAAAGCAAAAAAAAAGTGATAACTTATGTTGAACAGAAAAGGGTAATGAATGATATTAGGGGCTGACCATTTGACTTTTGAGGGGGGTGGGTGATTTTTTTTCCACAAGAATTTTTTTTCATCCATGGGGTGGGCACGATTTTTTTTCGCTTCTATTGCAATACAGGATATCTTTTTTGCTTTGCATACAATTTTTTTCCTCAAAATAAAGCTTGCAGGAAATTTTTTTTCAAAATCACCCACCCCCCCTCAAAAATCAAATGGTCTGCCCCTTACTTGCCTACATTGAACCATTTCAAAAAGCGTACACTGTACATAGCAATGTCAAGAAAAAATATTTAACCGTTTTAATTTGAAATTGCAGAAAACATGATAGCAAAGATTGTTTTGGCAGCAGCTGTTTATTTATTTGATGTAAAAGATAAAATTGATTTGTTAGTACCACATGACTCATATTTTGTCATTCATAATTTTTTTTATGAATACTGTATATGTAAATTAAATTTGTGCTTCACCTTTTTTCCTCACATTTGGATTAAAAACTAAAAGAGAATAATTATTTATCCAACATGAATACATTGTTAAAATAAGTTCTATGTTTGGTGCTGTTGTTTGGAAATAACCCGGAAGGAGGCTGGTAGACCTTATTCCAAAGTGGCACTCTCATATGCAAACGAGGCTAAGGGGGGCAGCTTGATATTTTCAAGATTACAGTACTTTAATATAGCTAAAGCACAGTTTTTGCCACACAAAAAAACAGCAGGATGTCAAAAAGGAGATAGTCCCATTTCTCTTGACTTAAAATATTTTCTTTGCTAATTATCTTCATTTTATTGAAAATGCACTAATTTAGAGTGCATCACAGTATTACAGCCATATAAAGGTACTGTAATTAAAAAAACCAGTGTGTCTTCGTGAGCCTTGTTTCTGTGCAAGAGGCACAATTTTGGAATAAGGTTTATTAAGGCTAGAAATATTCCCAAATATATTATTAGCCTGAGCAATAATGATTATTAACATGCTTTGCATGTACCCTTAAAGTTGATTTTACTGTTTTGGAAATTATTTCAATTATTGCTTCATTACTTTTCTAAAGTTATGCTTAAAACACGTATCCTAAAATTAATTTTGTCTGGGCTAATTTTTTAAAATAAATTTGCAAAGAAGAAATTACATGTATCATTGATGGGAGGTCAGTGCTTCAATAATTTCAAGTATATTTTAAATGTATACTTAGTACCACAGAAACATTTTTGTTCCTATAGATTGGGTAATTATGCAGCTCTTCAAGGCAAATTGTACTGTAAGCCCCATTTCAAACAGCTGTTTAAGATGAAAGGGAATTATGACGAAGGTTTTGGTCGTGAACAGCACAAGACCCAGTGGGCAAAGAAACTAACAGATCAATCTGATGACAACTTGTGAATCATTCTCCTGGGATCAATATTCGATTGAATGATATCTTGTAAGCCTGAAAAACATATATTATACAGAGTTGTGTTGTAACATTCTGTGATTAAGACAATATCCTACTAGCATTGTAAGGAGGTCCAAAGTAGATCCACATCGTACTATGACCCTACTTTGTGTGTGAATGGAGTTAAAGTAGGCTTAAAGTATGAATGATACTTTAAAGTAGGCAACATCAAAAGAGGCGCATCCTACTTCAAAGATTGATTGAGCCAGTCTTAGGGACGGACCATTAGAAAAGTGATGGGGGGGGGGGGGGGACTTACCAAGAGGAAAATATTTTTTTTGGA
>JAOEHV020024190.1:0-18187 GCA_025447995.2 Isaurus tuberculatus | reverse complement strand
GTTTTGTACAACAAATGTGACCCCAGAGGGTAGGGCTATTGATCACTTTTGACAGCAGTCGTTGTCAAAGCCCCCACAATGTCCCGGGGGGGGGTGGGGGTTTCGTTTAACTGATACATAAAGCTAACTTAATTGTTTTAAAAAAAGTGGTTTTAGACTTAAAAGTGAAATTAATTGTCTCATGCAACTATGAACGGTTGTTAGTAAGCGTTCTTGTAATATAATATTTGGGTCAAACGTTTTGTAACATTTTGTATGGGGATTTAAAATTAAACTTCCCATTAAAGAGTATCATCTTAGATTGTACGATTATTTGTTCTATATTTTTTCTCACTTATATTTGCTGGTTGATGTTTCAACTTGATCAGCTTTTATCCTATCGTCATAAAATCTGGTACAGTGATAGTATAGTTTACATAAAGAACTGCTAACACTCAGACTGACGATATTTCATGGTAGATGTAAGAGGTAGTTTCCGCTTCCATCGAGTAATTGATGTAATAAATCCTCAGACTCACCATTATTTTTTGGAAGATATAAGGAGTAATACCAGATACCACCGTTGGTTGCTAAAAGTATCTATTCGCAGACATGGTAAAATTTCCGTACTACCCCATACATTCATTATGCGTACATTTTATTCGAAAGAGAAACAATAACGTGTCAAAGTTTTCAGTGTGCTTTTTGCATTTATAATGAATGTGTGGGGTAGTACGGAAATTTTAGTACGGATTGATGGCAGATACGTGCCAGATTAGATTTGAACTGAAGCCAGTTTGTTAGCTTTGAACAGGTGCCGAGAGATAAAAAGGCCGAATCAGCTTTCCACGGCTTTATCATTTGGTAGACAATTCCCATCACCAATACTGTCTCAGATTCCAGTATCAATGGCAGAAAGAACGTATGACCACACTTCTGCTAAAGTAGACTTGTGATTTCAATCTTGTCACTCAACAAGCAACAGCGCTTTGTGCGTATTTTAAGCTATAAGCTTTGTTTGTGTTAATCAAAATATTCCTGTGCAATTAGCTCAGCGATTTCACTATTACCATGGACAATAGCGATTTCCAATGGCGATCTACCCTCTCCATCTAACGCACGTACATCTGCCTTGTTTCTTATGAGCCTTTTAACGATATCTGCCGAACCTGTCATGGCCGCCAAATGTAATGGGGTATGGTAATCTACATCAACAGGGTCTATCTCACAACCACGATTAATAAGAAGTTTAACAATATCTTCTCGGCCAGCCACCGCTGCACGATGTAAGGCTGTCTTTTTCTCTTTGTCCACGGCATTGAGACTACATCCTTGTTGGACAAGTAGCTCAGATGCATCAAAGCTCCAGCGGCACTTTGCACATCGATCACGCTGCGGACAACTAACAGACGCGAACAGTTGCAACGGAGTACAACCTTCGTTATTAACAGCCTTACAATCTGCTCCTTTTTGCACAAGCAGACGTAGTGTAAAAGTTTCCGTTATGGTCATCGCTGCAAGATGCAATGGCGCGTTTCCGTAGTTGTCAGTAAGAGAAGCATCGCTTCCCTGATTTAACAACAACTCGACGATTTTAAATTTCCACATACATTTCCTACATCCAAACGTACAGTGGCAACGAGCGACGATTGCCATGTGCATCGGCGTCCGTCCATCTTTGTTAACGGCATTTATATCGGCATCATTTCTCAGAAGCAGAGCGGCTGTATTGAAGTTTCGAAAGGCGGCCGCCAAATGAAGGGGCGAATCCCCATCAATATTCACAGCATTGACATTTCCTCCCAGTCGAATAAGTAAATCTGATGTGGCTCTGTAACCCTTCAGACCTGCAGCGTAGTGAAGAGCAGTAAATCCGTCGAAATTAGAACTTCTAGCATCACTCCCATTTTTAATTAACAATTCTATTGCTTGTTCACTTCTCGAGCCGTATTTTAAGGCACGTAACAATGGCGTGAACCCTTCGTTATCCTGCAAGTTAACTTGAGCTCCATGTTCCAACAACTGGGCCATAAGCTTGCAGGAGCAGGACTCCGCTGCTAGATGTAAAGCTGATCGACCTTTGAAATCTTTAGCGTTGGGATTACTCCCTTGCTGTAACAGCACTTCCGCCATTGCATGACTCAGCCGCTCTTCGCAAAAAACGTTCCGTAAATAGCGGTAAACGTTTTGCAGAGGAGTAAATCCACCGCCATCCCTTGCTTCCGTATCGCTTCCATTCTGGAGCAAAACACTAACAATTTCGACATGGCCTTCACGAACCGCTGCAACCAAAGGTGTGTGACCATCATTATCTCGAATTTCTTTATTGCATCCGCAAGTTAGTAAGAGTTCTGTCATTTGAATGTAACCACGGCAACAAGCCACGTGGAACGGCGTTTCGCCATCGCAATTTTGAGCATCAAGATTGGCGCCATTCTGAATAAGAACTGTTGCCAGGCTTGTCTTACCGTTTCCAGCAGCAATGTGTAGAGGGGTTAAAGAAGATTCATTCGTAGCATTGACATCACTAGCGTGACGAAGTAACAGTTTAACAATGTTGTCACAGCAGTACGCGACGGCTAGAAGTAACGGCGTATCCCCCGAAGTTTCTTGAGCATGTACATCAGCGCCATGATCAATCAGCAAAGCTGCAATGTCTAAATGGCCTTCTTGTGATGCACAGTGAAGTGGGGTTTTTCCGTTTTTATCTCTCGCGTTCACATCACATCCACTCTCAAGTAGAAGAGTAGCTGTTACATGCTGGTCATATGATACGGCCAGAAACAACGGCGTTTGACCTTCTGAATCTCTACAATGCAAATCAGCGCCCTTTGCCACGAGTATTTTAACAAGAAGTTCGTGTCCTTCTTGTGCGGCATAGTGCAAAGGTGATCGTCCGAACAAATCTTTATCGTCGATATCGCTCCCTAGATCGATGAATAACTCCGCGGTCTTAGGGTGATTATACGTAGCGGCCAGTGTAAGAGGAGTTCTGCCTGACGTCCTCGCATCGAGATGTGCTCCATGTTCAAAAAGCATGCGCACGATGCGGTTGTGACCTTCCTTTGCGGCAAAATGCAATGCGGTGTGGTCAAGTCTTCCGTGCGTGTTTACATCAACGCGTCTTTGCAGAAGATATTCAGCTGTTTCAAAATGTCCGTTCTCTGCAGCAAGTATAAGTGCTGTATCGCCGACTGCATTTCGTCTGCTAAGAATCTCAGCTCCGTGTTCCGCCAGTATTCTAACAATTCTTGTGTGACCGTTTTGAGCAGCAAGGTGTAACGCTGTCATACCTCTTTCGTTACTTTCTTCTAACGCAATACCGCTGTCTACAAGTAACGCTGCCGTGCGATGACGTCCATTACTTGCGGCGTAATGCAACGCTGTCATTCCAGATTTGTCCTTTGCATGGAGGTTTGCCCCTTTCTCAATAAGCAGCTCAGGAATAGCTGTCGAATTTCGGTAGGATGCAAGCATTAGTGGCGTGCTGTCGCTATCGCCCGTAACCTTGTAACGAAAATAGTAAAATAAATTGGTCAATGATCTTAATGTTTTTAAAACGATTATTCATACCACAGGAATGGAACAATCGATCATCACATGACAAAAGTAACCAATCAGAGCAACTCACCTCATTTACATTTACACCAAGTTTCAATAACCACTTCACGTGATCATAGGTTCCACTCCGGATAGCAACGTGAATGAGAGAACGTGAAAGAAGTGGTGTAGTGACGTCATTAAGAAGTTGTAATATTCTGCGGTGGGGTTTCGAGTCATGAGCAACCACTTTTGTGATTTCTGCAGCAGTTTTGCCTGAATACTCTGTCTGATGATTGGCTGTTGCTATTGTTAAAGCGATAGCGTTATCTAGTCTGCTTGGGCTGTAATCCAGGATAATCCGTATGGACTCAAAGTCTCCCTCAATGCAGTAAGCGTGCAGTAAACTCAAGCCACTCGAATGTGTTGGGGTTGTAATGGCTTGAAACACAAGAAATCGGAGATTCATCTGCAAAACGAACAAGTTTGTTAAAAGTGAAAATGTTTTTCCCTTATAGCAGTGTTAAATTTTATTTTCGCCGAAGTCCTAAGTAATTTCTAAGTCTTTTAACAAATCTTCACAAATTTTAAACTTTTTAAAATAATTAGAGCTATCGTTTTTATCTTTTATAGCATAGTTAACAATTATTCACCGAAGTGGAAGTGAACAGTGGTGGATATTTACTGAGCCGCGAAGCGGCGAGGTAAATATCTACAGCACTTTCACTGACACTGAGGTGAATAATTGTTTTGGTATATACCACACAAGCTGAATAACTAGCGGATCAAAGAGTAACTTTATTTGTGACAATATACCGACAAGTGGTAACGGGAAACCTTTTTGTTTTTCTTCGGCTGCTCGGAGATGAATAGTACTTGGATAATCACCTCCGAGCTAGCCAACCAGCGTGTGCGAAAAGTACTATTCGCTAAGCTTGTGTGGTATATACTACTTGCATATATAATATATATTCAAAATACTTATTTATTACATATACATTTTTATTACTTCCTTATAAAGATTATTAGTTTTACCCCATATTAGTATAAGTGACTGGCAGGTTCCCAAGCTTTCGTGTCTTCCAACGTTAAGGAAATGTTTTGATTGGTTGATTGATTGACCGAGGCTGAAATGGGCGAAGAACTTTTTCGGAACAAGCTACAGAAAATCATGAAAAAATTTTTCTCGGTTGGTACTTGTCAATGCAACATCACCTATATGGATTTGACAACTAAAATGTAACTAGCAATTTGCAGTTGTCTGTGTATGAAATAAAAAAAACTTGCATACGTGTCTTTAAATAAAACCTGTTTATGTGGCAGTCACAGGGATGATATATTTTGTTATATAAATTAATTTAGGCTATTATAAGCTAAAGAATAATGCGCATTTGGGCTTTCGGTTGATTTGAAATTTAAATGTAAACAAATAGAGCCACACAAGTATGCTCAAAAACATCCCAGACTATTGGAGGATGAAATCTTAGAGTTATTTAAGAGTATTCATTCTCGTTCAAAATCTTATAGGTTCTTAAATACAAACAGAGTAGCTAAGTTTGTGGAAAGGTTATGTCATTAGCAATACCTAACTTTTTACGAGAGCTCGCAGAAAATTAGCCCCAAACAAACGGGCTTGAAAAGTTTTAATTTTTATCTACAAACATATTGATACACATTGTAAAACCATAGAAATAGGAGACAATTTGCTCACCGTTACAGTTATCAATATGACAGACGATGCCCGAAAACACTGCAACAGGAATTCATCTATTTCTATGTCGACTGCGAAACCACATTGCATGACTGGTTAAAATAAACAACAAAAACATGGTAATTCGGCCCCAGGTTCCTATGTTGCGAATCAATTTTTTTTGCTGTTGTAAGTTGTAATGTTGTGATAGGATTGGTGGTTTTTATGGGTTAAATATCTTTTTTAAAATGACCCTCTTCTCAAAAGTTTCTAGTTATTTTCACCCCCCCCCTCCCGTACACAGTCAACAAATAATTTGAATTTACCCCCTTCAAAAAGCATTTTTTCTGAAATTTATTACCCCATAAAAACCAACAAACATCCCCCCTCGGTTCAAAAAATGAAAAGTCCCTAAACTTTAATGAGAGTACATTAATTTAGACTAATTAACTTAACCTTGAGTCTAATTAGCTCATAATCAAGTAACCAGTTTCTCAGAAACTTTCTCACAATTTCTTAAATAAATTACAAGTTAGATTTTCAAAGCACAGATTTCTATGTCTCACCTGAACGGTTGTCATGCATTTAAAAGTTAGCTCACCTGCCATTGACGCAATGCAAGAAAAAATTGTCAAGTTAAAAAAGCCTACCGTATCCAGCCGTGTATAAGTCGACCTCCATATTTTGCAAGTTAAAAAATAGCGAAAGTTCTAAGTTTGTAACTCATTTTGAGCAAAATGTAAACAATGTGTTTTAAAAACCACCAACTTTGGAGGTTAATGGTGAATATAGTCGATGGTTTGTACGCAACTTAAAAAAGCACAGAATTTTAGTTTTATTTAAAAGTTTTTTGTTGTTGATTCAAGTACTTATCATGTAACTGCTATTTCCAAACGTTTTTATAGAGCTTTTAGGGGTGTTAAAAAAAATTTGTTTTCTGATCCTTTTATAAGTAGAGTGTGATTTTTAGAAAAAAAATTTTGGTGTTAAAGGGTCGACTTATACACAGCAAAATACGGTAATCGGTTCGCAACTGAACCGAAGAATTCATAAAAAGCAGTGCGCATACACACATCCAAAATGCCCAAAGTTTATCGCTGTAATACAACTTTCGTCGTTCAACACGAGGGGGAGGGGAGGGCAGACATGGAACGTTTGAAATTTTGTGAAAAACATAATTAGATGTTTTCAAATTTCTCACTCTGAGAAAGACACGTTTCTTCAAATTTCCGAGTGTAACTAACTTACAGACATACCACTATTACTTAAATTCGGAACATCTGATATCTCCAAGTCAACTCCAACCATAACAAAACTGAATGTTATAAAAATCAGGGAAGAGTTACTATTAAGTTCAGAGTTTTGATTTCCGATATCTGTCTCTATACTTACTCCATTACAGTCATAATAAAAGTTATAGATGTGCCTCCAATAAGTCCAGAGTTTCGACTTGCAACATGCCTTTTGTGAACTCGGTAACATCTCTGAATGCAACAAAAATTAGGGATAAGTTAACATCTAGTCCCGAGTTTTGTACTCCATTTTTTATCGCTATATAGTTCACAATAAAGTTTCAAACATGGATTTGAATTTCAAATCCCTATAGTCAGATTTATAAGTGCCATCACTGAACGCAATAAAACGTTGTCCTGATTTTTGCTTTTCAATTTTTCTCTTTATAGTCTTTACTGGACTACATCAGGAGCACGCGGATGTGTAGCAATGTAGTTCGGTCTTTCCGTTCCGTTGGTGCATCCATCATCAACATCCCTGATGCAATAAAATCGGAGACGAGTTGGCAGTATTTCAGAGATTTAAATTTTGTCTTTTTAGAAGACTCCAATAAAAACATATTAAAATCACAGTTGTGCCGCTATTTAGTCTGGAGTTTTTAGTTCCAACATCTCTGCTGTGAGCTCCATTACAACCATCTTAGAATGCTATAAATTCAAAGATGCGTTACCATTTAAAGTGGAAGATCTGTCCCACAAACGGGGATACAGTAAAATTACATAAAAATGGGTCTATTCCGTCTTGAGTTCCAATATTTCTCTAGTCAACACCAGAAATAACATTTTGAAACGCTATAAAATCAGAGATGTGACGCCACTTATAAGGAGTTTTGATTTCCAATATTTATCAGTATCTCTTTGGTCGACTTCATAAAGAAGACATGAATAAAACAATAGATATCACGTCATTTTGTTCGGAGTTTTCAGTGTTGTATCTCTTTAGTCAACTTCAAGAGTAACATCTCTGGACGCATTGAAATCAGATATCAGTTACCATTTAGTTCGGAGTTCTGATTTCTTTAGTCGCCTCTTTCGTAAACACAACAAACTTTGATGTATTTCTAGTCATTCTGAAATGCCGAGTCTCATATATCCCAAGCACAACAATTTATAACACCATCGAACGTAATGAAACCACTGACGCTAACTGGCGCGTACATCCGTCATCTCAGGAGCTTCGACCGGCTTATCGCCCAGCACAGATTTGGTTTCATTTGGCAGCTCAAGAGAGCGAGACGGCTTATAATTAGATGACCCAAATCCACCACTTCTCTGACGTGTGAACGGTCTTGGGCGTTCGAATGGGTTCCGAGCCTGGAGAAAAACACAATTAGGAAAAAAAATTAAAATCAATAAATCCTATGAGTCTCTTTAATAACAAACGGCAATCAGAAAAGATTCAACAAAACAATAAATTTATGGCATTAATTAGCCGCTTAAATTTAAAACTCAGTGACCTCTGTTGAGAGGTAATAATTGCCTCAACTAGTTTATTACCTCAGAAAGTACAATAAGTGGGACCCAGTCTTCATTCCTGTCCAGGCTGAGGTCTTCTGGTCTCTCCAGGGCCTGGGGACATCGGGCAAAACTTAACAGGAACTTCCGTGAAAGCCCAGTCTCGTTCTTGGGCTGATCAGGAGTTTGTTCCATACTAGAGACTGGGTCTATGTCAAAGCTGAATCCTGTCGAACAACACAGCAGTTTAGGAAACTTAACAAACTTAGGAAAGAACTTGCACAACAAACATATTAACAAACTAAGGAAAGATCTTGCACAACAAACATATTAACAAAGTAAAGATCTTGCACAACAAACATATTAACAAATTTACTTACCCCTGCGTAAACTTCGGTTAGCAGGTTTTCTCCAGTCTATATCTGATGCTGAATTCGATCGCTTAAATATTCTACAATTGCTCCGTCTATCAGAGACTTCGAGAATATCCAAATCAATTAGCTGAAATAGTCTCTCTAGGGGTGACAGGGTGGAATCTGCACTGGACTCATCCACTTTATCCACCATGTCTGGATCATTGCCAAACTTAAGCTGAAAATTGTTTAAAAATCATTAGTCAAAGTTCTTAAAACATCCTTTTAAAATTATTTTTTTTGAAAAAAAAATTCTCAATAATATCTTATACTTTTTTTGGATTGTTTAATTTTCAATAATTTTGATGGATAGACTCTATGTGTCTTGCTGAAGGATAAGACAAAAATAATGAGATAAAAAGATTTGATGTGGTATGCACGACAGAAAAGGAAAATGAGAGGCAAGCCAAAGACAATCGGACATAAGATCTTTTTTCTTATGAATCCTCTTTATATTTTCGTATGAGCTGATATCAAAGTCATCAATATTTCGATTTTATTGATCATTCCAAATTTTTTCCCATCCAAAGCCCTCAAAACAGCAATATTTGCGTCGTTCTGTTTGCTCGGCAAAACTTAAATTGATGTTCCCAGAAAATTAGATTAACTGGTATTCTGGATTATCCGAACCATTTTTCAAATTAGCATGTATGAGGTGTTCAGATAATCAACGAAGTACTGTACTAAGGAACTTAAAATTGGGATAGACCAAAGATGAGATGGATGAACAGCTGGAGAGAAGGACTGAAAGAGAACAGACTGACACTAGATACGGCGAGAGGAAAAACTCTAGGAATAGAATTCAAGTAGTCAACCCTGGAATCCTGAAGTCTTGGGTTAGGGCTGTATAAAAGTAAAAACAGAATATAACAGATTGAATTATTCTTGGGATTACGAGTTTTAAATTTTATTATACTGCTCATTTGCATCTGTAAGTTTCGGTTTTTCTTTGAACAACATTTGCATTTGTGGTTTTAGCTTTCCTAAAATGTAACTATGTTCTACCTCTGAGCTTGTACATGGAAACAAAAGATTTTCTAAGGTGTTTTGACTGATATTATAATATTTATATAAAAAGCAGATTAAAATAAAACATGCTCTAAGAAGTGGCTAGAAATACAATAACTGATTGGACTTTCTGTAACACAGAGCTAACCACAAGGAGCTCAGGAAAATGTACACCAAGTGTAAAATCTTACCACATAGTTCATCTTTCCCATGCTGGATTTCACGCAATCTACACACTCCCTGTAGCCTGACACAAACAGCTGATTATCTGTAAAGAACGTTTTACAAAAATTAACAAGAAGCAAAGTATTTTACCTAAATACAAACCAAACCATCCTGATATGACAGAAACGTTTTGCGATTCTGGCTAACAAGAACAGGTTTAGATATAAATTTTCAGACAGTCAGCTAAAATATCTGCAAAAATAAAGCATTTGTTCCTGAGATTTTTAATTACAAATCATTTGTTGTAGCTGAGATTTGATTTATTCTTCAAATTGAAAATATTTGCAAAAAGAAGTTGAAATGTGTTGTATAGTCACTAAGAACTGAAATCATTCCATGGATTTTAAAATATCCTTTCTAAGACAGATTTTACAAAATGTCCACTACCAACAATGGCCTTCTATAAAAGTGGCCACAAATATTCCAAGTAGCACACACATTCTATCTATTGTTGTGATTATAATTCCTGTCAGATCCAGCAAGCATTACCCTTTTACTGTTCTTTATCACTAAATGAGAGTTTATTAGCTTATTATACCTGTTATTTTCTTGATGTCAGCACCTGAAAAGTGTCCCAACTTATCTATAAAGGTGGCAGTATTTGCTTCTGACTCTAGACACGACAAAATATCCTCTGGAATTGTCACTAACACACCCTAAAATAAACAAGACAGGTTGGGGACCATTCATTTTTTATTGGGGAGGGGGGCTGGTGGAAGTTTGAATAGCCTTGTATTTTTTGATGGCCCACCCCCAATCCCATGTATTTTTTCCTTGCCCCCCCCCCATTTAGGCCAAATTTTTTTGGGTGGCTTTCCCCTAATTTCCACCAGCCCCCCCCTCCCCCTCCCCAACAAAAAAATGAATGGTCCCTTGTAACAATTATTATTAAGAAGTTCTACAAAAAGTTCTTTATCCTCAGTTTCTCAAGTGTTAAAAACATATGTGTGAAGGATATGAAAAATATTTAAAATACCACATCTGACCCACCCTGGAAATCCATAAGAAAATCCTTTGTTTTTCCTCAAGCAAAAAAGGTTTTTGAAGCACTGCTGCAACCTTTTTATTTAATCCGAACAAACAACTTGCAAATCGCTAAAATAGTTAAAAAGTGCTGTTTAGGGCTTCAAAAACGGTATTCAAGTTATACACGGTAATAACTTACGTGAAGGAGAGAAAATAATACAAAATAATTACTAATTAATCTCTATTAATTTTACTTCTTGACTATGAAATAATTTGTAATGCAAAACCTAACCCAAGTAAGTTAGAATCCATTTTAATTTCTCAATGTTTTGATGCCGTCCAGCATCATTTTCAAGAGTGATTAATGTATTCTGAATAGAGCGTGTACTTATAATGATAGAAAGTCCAGTGATAAATGATGATATCTCTGTTAGAGCAAAGATATTTTATTTTCATGGGATTTCCTATCATTATAAGCACACATTCTATTCTAAATATATAATCACTCTTGAAAATGATGCTGGGTGGCGTCAAAATGTTGAGAAATTAAAATGGATTCTAACTTACTTGCATTAGTTTTTGTATTACAAATTATAAGCAAAGCCAAGTTGTGATCTATGAAATGTTCCCTAAAAGTAGGTAGAATCAACTCACATATCTATCTTCTGGAGCACTAAGCACTTCAAAGACTTTCCTTTTTGCACTCTGAAGGTAAAACCATATCAATTATAAAACTGGAGCCAAAATGAAAAAGAGCCCTGTCTGATTATTTTTCTAAACACATTGTCATTTACTGTCATTTTTAGGTAGTTGTAAAAACTATGGCACCAGAAAAGTAAAACACTGCAGTGAGAATAACATCTGAACATAATGTATCTTCCATCAACAGATTTGGAAACGACTTGCTTGAAAGACATTGGTAGTTGGTAATGATGTTGTAGCTCTAACTGCCTCCTTTTCCATCCCATCAGCATTACACTTAAGAGCTAAAAGAGTTTAAAGAATAAGAAAGTAGATGTCAAGTGTGCAACCTCTAGCACATCCAGGAACCTGAAATAATTTTGATTTCCCCTGACTTTTCAACATAATTCATTCTCCCCAACACAAATCAAAAATGCACACTGACAATTCCCTGACCTTGAGAAGAATCATTCCCAGACTTACCAACTGCACTGCAAATGTTTTATCATAAATCAAAATGTTGCATATTAACTGTTTAATTTAATTAACAATTATTCCAGGAGCGCACGTTGGATATGAGTTGGATATAAATCATCTCATATCCAACAAGCGTGAATGGAATAATTGTTTTATTAAATTTTACGAGCTTTCCAAACCCTTTGAAACTTGAAAATGACAGCCGAATTTTATTTACTAATTTTTCAGCCTGGCAACACTTTTCACAGTCACTTTCCATACATGGTCCTTCGGTATATGAGCTGATAACTGAGATCAACTAAACCAATTAGAATGCTAGAAATGCAATATTCAAGGCTAAAATTAATAAAAGGTTTTATTCATGATTATGTTACAGAACTCAATCCACACTCATTTCCATTGGGAAACATTTTTTCTATTTCACAAACCTTCATGTTCTCTTGATTTCCTGAGATCACCAGATTAGAATTGTTGAGATATAGCTGACAGCCACATGAATTCTAAATTTATGTAAAAAGATTCAGAAGTTAATTTTATTTTTATTTTCTACTTTTAATACTAGTTTTCACAACAAGAGACGTAATATCCTCTATCTAATACTTCCAAACAAGGTTATTGCAGGTTGTAATTTTTAGGTAAACGTATGAACAACTCATCTAGAATCTCTCAATAGATTTTTGAAATGATTAAAGAATATTATACTTACAGCAATTTCTACTCTGCGTCTCCAATTCATTCCTACAATATAACATATATAATCATCTTTAAACAACTTTCTGTAAAGCTTAAGCCAGTTCTTAACACAGCTTTTTGGTTCCTTTCAAAATATCGTAAAAGAGAAAATAAACAGCTGATTGGTCTGAAACATTTTACCTTGAAAGGACATAAATTGTTCGATTAAGACACACCATCTTAATAAAACAAAACAATATGGTCGGAAATCACAAAAAAAGTCAAACGTTTATCTTCATATCCTAGTTTCATGACATTTCAAGTTCTTGCTTTTTGTCAGAGCACTCTGATGACAGAAGGGCTACTTAATGCTCAAATTCTAAGCTTTCCGCCATTAACACTTCAACCAAGAGTTTCTTAAATCACAAATCCAGCAATACCAATCATAAAATTTGTAAATGTTTGCAGTGTGCAAAATTAAGAATATTTTTAGCCGGTCAATCTGGATATATTTTCCTGAATTGCAGTTTTTTTATTTTATTTTAAAAAGCACTGCTTAAATATATTTGTGAGGCACTTTAACTGCCCCACAGTCAAAGTAGCCAGTAAAAGCCAGCTAACTGACATTAATTTCACACCCTGGTTTGTATGTGATACATATACTTAATATTAATCTCAATAACATGGTTTGCAAAACTACTTACTTTTGCATTCCGAGTCATTCAATGGGATTTCAAGACAGGAACTGTCACTGTTGTCACTGCTATCAGATCCCTTAGAATCTTTCCGGTTCCTGATAACACAAAATAATTCTCATTAGTTTTTTCAATCACAGTTTTACTTTTAGGTAGATTACTTTAGAAAAAAGTTTATGCTACTCACATAATTATGTCAAGTGTATTTTACAGTTATGCAACATTTTATTAATAGTATTTATTTATCAGTTTCCAGCATTTATGATATGCTACTACTGTATTTTACCGTGTATAAGTCGACCTCATGTATAAGTTGACCTCCTATTATGTAGCCAAAAAACTGCAAGTTTAGAACTTCCATGTGTAAGTCGACCTCCATATTTTTGCGAGATTAAAATATCAAAAGTTTTAAGTTTGTAAATAGCCATATGGAGCAAAATGTAAACAAAGCGGTTTAAAAACTGACCTAACTTTTGAGGTTAATTATGAAGATAGTTGAATGTTTGCACACAACTTAAAAAGCACAGAATTTTAGTTTTCTCTAGTTTTTTTTTTATTATTTCATGCAAGTACTTATCATGTAATTGTTAGTTCCGCCTTTTTTTATAGAGTTTCGAGGGGTGTTAAGAAATTTTTGTTTTTTGATCCGTGTATAAGTCGACTGCGATTTTTAAAAGTAAATTTCAGGTGTTAAAGGGTCGACTTATACACGGTAAAATATGGTAGTTGATTTCAAATTTTGTTTAAAGCTTCAAAATTATTTAGTATTCAGCAGGCGAAAAAATTTAAAAAAACAGGAGCATAGACTTAACTAGCCTTATCCTCTAAGGGTCAGAATATCTTTTAACGTACCTCTCAGGAAAGGAATGGTTCCTTGTCTGGAATCCTCTAAAGCCAAACCGATCATCACCATGCTGTATAGCTAACAATGGAAAGTAACACTGTTCAGGATAAATGCAATGTTGTGATGGGGCATTCAAATATGAATTATATGGGCAACAAGTGAATTTTTCAACCACTGGTCAAAAACACTCATTGAATGTTTTTTATGCACTTAGCATAAAAATGTGTAAATTGTAGAGGAATATTATATTAAATTTTAATTTACTTTTTACAGCATTTTTTAAGGTAAATTTTAAACTACCAACCCATAACACTGGTCCATACCTGTATCCTTAGCATTGATTGGTTCAACATTTCCACTCTGAATGCTTGAATTCATCATGTCGATTGGACTACTGCATTTGGCCTGAGTTGAATCTTTGTCAGCTGTCGATGAAAAATCTTTGCCAACTAATTTATCAAGGTTAGGCTGTGTTGCATTAAGCAGCTCCCCTTTCTGGCATGGATCAGGAATTGTGCCTTGTAGTTTCTTTGAACAGTCAGAATCAGTCAACAGGAGGTTATTGGAACTCTCAGTTTCCGCTTTTATTTCAACTTGTGGTGACTGTTTGCCATTAGCTGGTGAAAGAGTCTCAGAGCATCTTTCCTTAAACACCTTTTCAGTTTGAGACTCCTCTGACAAAACTAGTTTTGTTGGAGTAGAAGTACCAGGAAAGCATGGTTCGATATAAGGTGATAGCTCCGGAGATGTGGGTTCATACAGTTGTCCTGTTTCACTGTGGGATAATTTTCTTGGATTTGGATGTCTCAATTTCCTTTGTGATATCTTTGTGTCATTAGGTGAGTTAGCTGCTATTAAGTCATCTAATTCTAAGCTCTTACTTGCTTCTAACTGACTTGAAAGAGCCTACCAAATAGAACAACAATGAATCGATCACTCACAAGCAGTTTCAATTGAGAGTTTTAGTTTGCCATATATTTTGAACTGCAAATCTAAACAAGCCATGTCACATGGCCCAAGTATTGCTGAAGGTCAGAGTTTTGTAGGTTATATTTGCACTAGAAAAGCAGCTGCTAGTGGTAAGTGAAAAACAACAAGATATTTTTTTATATTTTAACATGAAAACCATTAAGTTTAAGGCTTGAATTAATACTGTTATATTATTGTCTGTTTCTCTCAAATGGCAGTGTTCTGGAATTTAGTAACACAGAAAATGAATATGTTTGTCATTTTAATAGAAGACAATGACAAAAGAAAGATAAATGGCCATCAAACATCAATCTTAAAGTTTTAGACCTGAAGGCACAGATAAAAAAAAACTTTTAGGGCAATTCTTTCAGAATTAGGCCAAAAGACAAGTGATTTTTTTTTCAAAATTTTGACAAGGATTCATTCAATTACCTTTTAATAATTTAGCAGACAAATTAGCCAAAGTTCAAACCTGAATTTTTACATTTTTTTAAAATTTGTAATTGCCCACCATGTGAAATTTCAAACAAAGGGCAATTACAGGTAAATCGAGGGTCGAATCTCACCTATAATTTGTCTGCTATATTATTAAAGGATTAATGCCCACACTTACATGGCCTTAGTGCCAATATTATTGTTGCAAATACTAACCAGTAGGAAGCATCTTCAATCACTACCTTGAATTTCAAATTAGAGTTGACCATTCCAATCAAGCTAATGAGACCTTTAAACTGTTTCAAATGTATTATCTTTGTTACAAAAATGTAACAAATTATTTACCTCTAAGTATCGTTCTCTGTAATACTCTTCAGAATCTGTACTTAGACTCCAGTTATAAGATTGGCGATCCTTTATTTCAAGTAAGCGCAGCCTTGAATAGGCAGATACTGTCCCAGAGATAACCAGTTTGTTGATCATAACAAATGTTCTCTCACTGTTTACTGGATATTGTTCCTCTAGTAGTTTTCCTACAGCCTTGAGAACATCACACAAAGCATCACAGAAAGTGTTTGAATCCCAGTAACATGGAGCACCATCAGTGAAATAGGGCCAAAATGCCTTTCCAATGTCTACTAAGTAACTAACCACAGCCTCACAATGTTCATGGGGCAAAGAGCTTACTCTGCTCAAATTACTTAGCAGTGTAATTGCACCACAATGTAGAGTTGTTGGTTGTCCTAGCAAGGTCAGAACCCCAAGTAGACTGTCATATGTACTTTCCAGTTGTGATAATAATGTGTATTCACTTTTTTCTGTATCATGTTCTGCCATTTCCAGGAAGAGCTTAGCTACAAGTGGTTCATGAAACCTGTCACACCAAGCAAATTTGCAAAGTAATGTAAAAACAGTTTTGGTTGCTTCCTTGCTATTCTCGGCAAGCATCAGATCATACTGTTGCATAAGAGCATCAGCTTTATTATCAAAGTGTAAATGATTTAGAAAACAAAGCTCTTTCTCCAACATCTGTTTCCCTAAATCTATTTCTGTAGGTCTGTTGCATGAGCCTGCCTCAGGGGATTTATCATGCAATTTGACTGGCCTGCGAAGCCGAACAGTGGATAAATGATCTGGCCTTCTGATCTGAGCCATTTTAACTTTCCAGAATCCCAAGTAATGTTTAACCTCTGTTAAACCAAGAGAATCAAACACAAAACAGTCAAATCATCACATTGGTATACTGTGTCACTTTTTAAAATTATTTTAATATCCTCAAGATTCATAAAAAATCTCAAAAGACACAGGTAAATTTTTTTATCAGACATTAGGCTAAAAAGTTTGCTAAATTTCAGCCTGTTTGACTTCTGAGTAAATAATATCAAACATGATGAAAATTTGTTTTACAGACTTGTAAGGGAAAAAAACTTAAGGAAATAATGTCATGCACAGAAAAATTGAGCAGGGAAAACAGAGAAGACAGCTTTGTCAGTCCCTTAATCCCTTTAGTGTGCATTTCTATATGTTCTTATACATGCTTTAATGAAATTTTACCAAAAAGTTAACTCCTTGCAATTTAAAAACTAATTTGTTTATTTACAAAAAAAAACAGCCTTTGAAGTTAGCGGTCACTCTGCACTGTCAATGCATGCATCCATGGTTGATCAACCAACTAGAACTCTGTTGATCTCAATATATGGCAATGGGTCCAACAAGTTTTGCCGCTAACTTCAACCACCTCCGATTCACATCGTGTATCAGCTAAAAAATTATTATGAACTAATAAACTTTCTCGCAACTTTGGCGTTTAACAGACTGAAAAGCATGACATTGCTGATTGCACAACACCGGCATTGACAGTACTTTTAAAACGAGAAATTTCCGAGGGTCCCTGCAAATTAATATAAACCACTGAGCTCTTAAAAACTTGATATGAATATAAAACTTCTTATAGCCAGCTTCCACGCCCGTTCTAGTGACACGTTACATCACCAACAATTTCGTTACTGGTGATATATGAGATTGAGAAGCCATATTGACGGGCATCCACGAAAGGCATTCATAAACATGACCGCTATTATTTCGCTGGCATCTTCTGTTCGTTTTTAAATATTATTTAGAATCACATTTCTAAATTCTATATCTCATTCTACAGACTTCATTAATCGTGTAGCAAAATATGGCAAATAGTCACGTAACTGCCTAAGCAACATGTCTCTTGGCTTCAGTTCACTTGTGAAACCTGAAATAAAATTTGCAACGCACACTTACCTTGAAAATGGCAGTGATGTAATCGACAATGAATCTGCTTTAAACTAAATCAAATCAAAGACAGCGGCTCAAGTATAATACGATGTTTTATCTCCTGTGTTTTAACGAACAAACGATACGACTATTTATCGCTGTCGATTTCAATGGCAAAAGCAAACAAACTCCACACGTGACAACGTTTGGCGCGGTAGCTCATCCAATCGGATCGAGGCGACTCGAGCGGAGAACTGGGTCCGAAATTGTTTGGATGGACAAAATGGCGTTCTTAATTAAGGCCCGTTCAAACGGATCAAACATGTTGGTCAAACAATATCAAACATTGTTGGACGCAACATGTTTGACCCGTTTGAACAGCACAATCAAACATGTAGGACGATGTTGGGCGATGTTGGATGAAGTTTGACTTTGTTCGAACTTCTCATCCAACATTTTCGCTCGCGTGTTCAAAAATACGCCATAATTTCGTGTCCAGGTTCCGGAATCTGAACCACGGTTCCGAAATCCAACATTGTTGGATGTTGGATTCGTTTGAACACTCCAGCATCCAACACAATCCAACACTGATCAAACACCGT
>JAOEHV020024091.1:3429-18188 GCA_025447995.2 Isaurus tuberculatus | reverse complement strand
TTCACGGTGACATAAAAACTGTTATGCTTCTGCTTCCGTCTCCGTCGTTTACGTCGCTCGTGAAAACCAGGCTTAAGTCCTATTCTAGTTTTAAGACAAAAAGCGTCTGTCACAAAGATCTCTTACCTCAGAGTTAGCCTGCACTGCCCAGTCTTGATACTCCAAACTTTTAGGGTCTTGTCATAGGATCCACTCACTACTTTGTCATCATCGACCTGAAAAATTCCAAAACTAACTGAAACTCAGTCTTTTACCGAGGTATTTTAATAATTTTTTTTTATCATCTGTGTGCTGCCAGAATAAAAATTGACAACCTAGAATTTCGGAACCTGATAGGTTACTTTAAATAAGAACTTGTTTAGGCAAGAATATCAAATAGCTTCAAATTTTATTGAATTTGGCATACAAATAAATGAAATATTTCTATTAAGAAAAAGTAAATTTGATGTTTTCTTTGCAACTTATCATATTTTTGTTTTTTTTACTGTAGTAACTAGTATTGATAAATTATTTACCTGCAAACAACGAACTGTGTGCATGTGGCCAACCATTGTAACTTTGCAAGATGCACCACTCCAGTAAGACTCGAATGATAGATCCCACACCTACAAGAATACAAGAGTTCAGAGTGCTTCACGAGGAGCTTGAGAACTTTTTGAGGGAATCCCTAGTTATTTTTTCAAGTCTTTAGCAGCAAAAGACTTAGAAAAAAGGCCGTCAGTCAAATTTATGCTTTGTAACGTTATAATTACTCGTGGTACCACGAGTCAACTTTTGGGTTCCATTTCTTTTTCTTTTTTTCTTTTTTTTTTCATGTCGCGATTAGCGATTCGGTCCAGTGACTGCCATGTTTGGGATTTGCCCCCGGTCGCACGCGGTCGTACCACGAGTAAAGGCTTAATGAGCCTCTTGTTTGATATTGCAGCAGTACTTGATCTCTAACGAGAACTTCATACTCTATTTATAGGGTAGTTCCACCAATAAAATCATTAGAGAGAAGCTTCCATTCGAAGACAATAAGATGCAAAAACTGTATTTTCAATGTTATGTCGATTTAGATAAAGACAAGGTTTTCTGAAACTTTGAAGCATGAAGCAAAGTATTTTAGCTCTCCAGATGCTGTAGTCTTCTAGATAATCAATGATAAGCCTCAGATTCCTGTACATACGGCTCTAGTATAACACATTGACACACCTTGATGGAGCGATCAGTTGAGCCACTCACAAGCCTGTTGCCATTCAGGTTAAGACAACGTACTGTACCAGAGTGACCAGCCAAAGTCAGAACAGCATCTGGTTCACCACTATGAATATCCCACACCTAATGAAAATGAAACTGGAAGACTTACACAGCTTCTTCAAACTGTCAAGTATTACATAGTATGGAAGTTAAATTCTTATGGTGTTCAAGCTCAACCCTCATTTCTGTGGTGTCAAGCAAATTAGTTTGTTTGACTCCCTAAAAGAAAAACTCACCCATCAAAGGATAGCCACCAACATAAACTGGTATTCTCTTATACAACCGTGACGTTATTTGAAAAAAAAAAAAACTTAGAACATCTTTAACGTTTCTAGCAAATATGATTCACTTTCTATATCCCTTTATGAGGATGAATGGAAAAAGTTATTGATTGGTTCAAAAGTTTTGATCAATAACAGTGGTTGTTTTAAGTCTTTAACAGAAACAAAACAAACGGTTATGCTGTAGGGTTTCATCAACTGCTTCATGGAATTGTGATGTTGCTTTGGAATAAAAAGGTTTTCAGCAAAATAGGAAGGAAGTCACAGTTTAATGGTGAAGAGGTATTAATGGTTTTTTAAGACTTCATCTTGTGTTTTGCTCTTCTCATCCCAGAATTTTTACATCAAGTAGTTAATGAAAAAAAAATTCGTCAAAACAAGCTTTTAAAACAGTAATAACTCACTCGAACGGTTTTGTCAGATGAACCACTCACAATTCTGGAGTCATCAAACTGCACACATGAAATACCTAGTAAGAATAAAAAACTTTGAATTTACTTGAGCTTCAAAAACAATTCTTTGCTCATGCACTACTGGGAACAAAGATTTCAACCTGAACTGGTTTGAGTTTTAAAATCAGGTTGAAACTTCCAATACCGTAGAACACTTTTTCACCATTTTAGATTGGCACTAGAAGACATATTCTCTTTAGTCAAACAAGAGTCGAGGAGTTTCATTGTGGTTTTCATTTTTTGGGTTTTTATTCCCATTGAAATTCTTTTCCAAAGTAACTGTTAGTAATGAAAAATTGCTTTTCTGCAAAAAACAAAATTTCTTTGTTTACAAAGAATCAGTGTTAATGAGTCAGAATGAGTCAGAAGTTAATGCTCACAGTTTCCAACTTTTTCAATCTGCATTTGACATGGCTTGAATGGCTTATCAACCAAACCAACCAAAAAAAACCGTTTTCTACGAATATGAATAAAACAAAATACCTAACCCACCAAACCATAAAATTTTCCCCATTTTTTAACCTGAAAATGATTATTTGTTTCCCCTTAAAAATTAAATCAATATGAGCTTACTTATGAAAGGTAACATCTACCATGAAAGTAATATAGTTGCTTACCCTGTGCATGTCCTTTAAATGTTCTTACAATGCATTTTCCTTTTAACCAATTCTGTCTTAAAAGAAATCTTTCTGCAAACATCTTCTTCCACTGTATAAAGGCATAAAGAGACATTCTATAAAAATCTTAAAAATTAAAGAATTTTCTGTCCCCATTAAAACACATTATTTTCTCAAGAAAACTAAGACTCAAACAAAAATTCTATCTAACTCCAAGTTTTCTAGATGGTAAGCAAACGCTTCTCTCTTTCTTTTTGGACTTACGAAAATACACTACTGGAACATGACAAAATAAATAGATGTCCCTAGTGCAGTGATGTTAATACCAATATGGGTCAAAAAGAGACATAGTTTATCAGACCTCAATTATTTTTATCTGAGGTGAACCATGTTGCGACACAGTCGCTGAAACACTTTAAAGTTTTTCTAATGTTATTTATCAAGTGTTATTGCAGGAGGTGGCTGGTTCGTCAAATCCTTTCTAGCCCACAATATCTTCTAAATTTTTATACAGCAGCTTTAAATTAAACATTACCTCAATACTTCCATCTGGAGCAATGTATTTCGTCATCTGCTTTTGTTTGCCTGGGCGAGAGAGCTGCCAATCTTTGTAGCTAAAAAAATTGTCAAGAAATTTATTTACATCATAACAAAATTGTAGACAAGTTTAAAGCCTGGTTTATACATAAGGTTTATAAATAAATTTGGATTTAGCTATTATAAGAATTTTCCAAGAAAACTGTTCATGACAAATAAATTAAAACTTGCAAACAAAGGCTGTGAGATTTATGTCTGGCCAGAGCACTACTGCATGTTGTTTTCACCGTACATCCACCTAAAATCCTTAATATATTAAATTTATACAATTATATACACAGTGAGGGACTGTTCAAATGTATCCAGCATGTCTCAGGAATAGCTAGGTTTATCATCAAGGATAGGATGCAAAATCAGAACTTTTTTGATGAAAAAATCAGTTACTGAGAATTTCTATTCATTCATGATCAGTTCACATTTTAGGCTTCTCAAAATGTTGGAGAGGAGAAGGCTAAAGTAATGGAGGAGGTAGTTGAGGTGTTATAAGATGCACCAAAGGTGTACCCAAACTAGGGGGGTACGGTGGCATGCTCCCCTGTGAAATTTAGAAAAATATTTTCCTAAAACCTCATTTGCTGCAATCTGAGCTAATAAAACACAATTTTTTTTAATGAATTTGGGCGATAACAGACAATGCTGCACTGTCGTGCTTCTTTGGAAAATTGTTGAAGATTGCCTGTTAATAAGTACAACACGATGCATAAATGAAATTAAGCAATGCAATATTTGCGAGTCAACTGTGTTGTTTTAAACTTATAATCTTTGCACTTAATGCAACTTGCTGAAGAAGTGCAAACTAACTTGTTTTTTACATACAGTATGTTTGTTTTTGAAAAAGAAAAAAAAATTGTATTTTATGCTTTTGGAGGCGACCAGAGCACTCAAGGAGGCGGCTCATTCAGCTGGCCAGTTTTGAGAAGCCTGCATTTACAATGTGTTCTTAAATAAATATCAGAGACAACAAAATGATAGAAAATTAGATAATACCTGCAAAGCTGCTCCCATAAGATGGGGTTTGAAGCAAGCAAGTTCCAGTGTTTGTTAACTTGACTACAACAACACAAGCTCACTGAAACGTCATTGACATAAACTTGTAAGCAGAAAAGTCAAAATGCAAGAAGCAAAACTAGAATTTATGTTAGCACCACTGTAAGTAAATTCTTATTAATAACACACAAATTTTAATTGACAACTTAATGCTGCATCCTTAAAAAGCTGGCATCACCTTATCAACATTTCACATTCAAGTTATCTAAAATACACATTGTATCTACCAACCAAGACACATTTTAGTATTTATTTGGTTTTACAAAAACTATTCAAATGGTATTTCTGAACCTTTTTAAACAACTTTGATATGCAACAACACAATGAACAGAATAAAGTTCTATTTAATAATAACAGATAATCTTTAAAAACACTGTAGAAAATCCAGTGGTAAAAATCAAGTCTGAGTGGAAGTGCATGTATTCCGTCAGCACAAACCTGGATCTAAAAGAGACATTATGCAGAAGGTTACATTATGCGGTAACCATGCCAACATATCTTGACAATTGGGAGGACAACTTTGATGTAACATTGGCTCCATGGCAACAGAAAGCATGTGCATCTGTGGTAGATCACTGTGATACTTGAATTGTCACAAAGAAACAAAATAAAGTCAAAACTACAATAATTAAATTGACAAATGGATTAAGTGTCAGTAACCTATAATGATGATGGTTAAATGCACTATCTTCATGGATTCCATGATGCCGAGAGACTTTACTGTAATGTTCAACCAATAAGTCAAGACTAAATTATAAAATAATATATCATTATCCCTTTTGGGGGATTGTAAAAATTATTAAAGAGTTTTTGTGGCTGACAGATTGTTTTAAAAATAAACAAAAATCAAGACTTCAAGGGCAATGTTATTCTGAAAGTAGGAAAGGAGCTAAGGATTATAAATTTACTCAATAGAACACCTCAGTTGCTCTAATGTCAAATGGGTTAATGCTTTAACTATGAGCTCTGTACACTCAACCTATGGGGATGATCAAACATTTCAACCTTTAAGTAAATTAATTTTATGTTTAAGAATCAAGCTAGTAATGTCCAGTAACTCTGGGCCATGTATTATTCTATGTTTATTGTATCTTTCTGTTAATGCAAAAAAGCCTCAAAAGAGTAAATTTTATGTATTTTCTTATTTCTCTAACACAGGCAATTACAATAATTATAAATCTAAAAAGCAAACAGGGTCATTACAAGAATTTTTCGAAGCAATATGTTTCTCTGCTCATGGTTGAATTCCTGAAACCAGTGAACCATAACCTACGAGAAAAGCAGAAAGAATGATTCCTTTTTAGTTCCAGTCAGATGATCAGAATTTGCTTTTTTATGTTTTATAACCTTTTGTCACAGTACATTACTCTTACAATTATACAACTTGTAAAATAGGATTCTTTATAACAATTAAAAATCAAATGGTTATAGACCATATGGTTCAGTATAATTATCATTATAGCTAAATACATACTCTTTGAAGAAACACAGTTTATCATCTCTTTGAAACTGTGTTGGTTTGAATGCAATCAGATGAACATATTGAATAGAACATTACAGCTATGTATGGTAACAGAAAAGAACAAGTACAAACAAATGGAATCACTGCTTTGTTGTGCTATTTTTTCAATGATTATTTTATTTTTCACTAATAATTGTTTTCCAATGATAATTATATTACAGTAAGAGTATCACATGTGGCACACACACATGTGAAAATCATTTCTGTCATAAAAAACATAATATATGTGTCTGTCAATCCATGTACTAATCCCTTATTAACATCTGATTCACATGGCATCTTATTATGACAAGATGGTTAAGAAAAAAATGAACCTGGGTGATTTTTCCCACACTAACCTCAAGCTGTTGTTTGAATACTGTGCCGCTGACCTTTGGAGGCAGAGTCTGTGCAAGGGATGGTGCTTTTCTTTCTGTCACTTTGTGAATTGAACCTGTGTTTTCACTTGGTTGGTGGCTGTTAAAATTTACTTGTGGAAAGGCTACTCTGTGGTCAAACTGGAGTTCTTGATACAGATCACGAAAGCTATTAGCTGGTTCAGAAAGATTTTTAATAATTGTTCCATTTGAGTGTTCACTATCAATAAAGCTTCTGTCTCCTTGCAGAGCATTAGAAGGAGGTATATATTCCTTGCGTGGGGTTTGCATATTGGTAGCTTTATCTGAACCTTTAAGGTCTGAGAGACTGACTTCAAATTCATTATTTAAACTATTTTTATCTTTTAAATTTGAGTTCATTCTTTCCTTAAAAGTATCTGATCTGTTTGGTCTTTGATCGGATATTTGATCTTTTAGTGGATAACACATTTGCTGAATCACTGTGTTATCAAAAGCCACTTTTTCCTTCCTTCTGTCATCTTTTTCATGGACAATTAAGAAAGGTGAACCATAAGAAGTGCACTGTTTTAACCCCTGTTGTTGTTCGTCAGTATCTAAAGGTTGCCAAACTGCGGCATTATCTGATGCACCTTTTCTGCTATAAGTTTCAGAATCATTGACTTCAGTGGAAGAGAGGCTATCAGTTTCTTGAAGAGTACTGTTTTCACGACATACCAAGCTTTGGGTTTGCAAAGCATTTTGATCGCACTTATTGCAATCATTTTGAGTTGAATCATCACAACAAAAGTCATTGTGATTTATCAAGTGATTTTTGTTTGAGCTTCTTAAACTGGCCAAATCTTTTTTGCCTAATCCTAAAGTTTGACAGGAATCATATGAGTTGGCTGGAGAATGAAACTTACACCCTTGGAAAGTTTCTTGGTTTTCATCATACAAAGAGTCTTTGTTAGTTATTTGATGTGATAAATCAAAACTGTCATTCTCTGCTGGTCGTTCAACCTCTTGTAGACCACTGCACAAGGTTGGATTTTCAAAGAAATCACCGATATCAGAATCACTTGGCTCGGAGGAAAAGTTATTTGCTTTTTCCACTATGGCATGTGCACAAGTTGAATTACTGTTACTACGATCTAATTTATACTTATTTAGTATCTGCTTGTTATTGTAATCCTCAAAAGAATTATTTGAACAAGAGTCCTGCAATGAAACAGAACTTGTACTTTTGATACATGTAAATTCTTTAGGAATGCTTGCAATGGCAGGTAATGTATCTTTTATAGTATTTTCAATCTCGACACCTGGATCTCTCTCAAAGCTGTTCATAATTTGGGAAACATTACTAGGGTCTGAAGAATGTGTGTTTGAAATGTTACAAAAAGTGTCAGATGTTCCTTCATTGTTCATTGATTCTAACAGTATTTCCTGGTCACTCATGTGTAGGTTTTCCATACATTTTTGTAAGTTGCCTTTGCTGTCACTTCTCAGTAGTTTTCCCTTAGACAAATTAGGTTTATCACTGAAACTGACTTCATCTTGTTTTTCTTTCTTCCAGTTCCAAGCTTCTTTTTCCTTCTCCTCACATCTGTTAATGCTCTCTTGACAACTTTTTGGACTCTTGTAAAAATGTATAACTCCAATTTCAAAACCACTTTGATTTTTAATGTGATTTGACTCATAGAGAAATGGAGTGCTTTCACAAAGTCTCTCGATCTGCGAACCAACGTTTGAGGTCGATCTGTTAATTGAGTCAAAGCCATTAAACGAAGCGGTTTTCTTTACGCCGAGTCGTTTCAGCTTTACTGGGGGTGACAGGGCATCCTTTGCTGATGGACAAACGTTTGAACGTTTCTTTCTGGGCCAGCTATTGTAAACAGGACCAGAAAAACTAGTACTTCTATTTCGTTCAAGTGAACAAGATGGAATAGCAACATGATCACATTTAGACTTTATACAGTGCTCAGTATTTACGGCATTAACTTTCGGAGGGCAATTCATCTCTCGCGCGATTTCACTTAGTATATTGCAACTAGAAACTGTCTTGTTTTTCCCAGACACTCGTCGATCGGCAGTGAAGTCATGAAAGGTTCCTGTGGCTGTTTCGCACTGACAGACTGAAAATTCCCGTGTATGTTCTGTACTATGAAAGTCCGGAGTCCGTTCCTTTAAATGTCTTGCTTTTCGTCTCTTGATGTTGTAAAAGCTCTTGGTCTTATGAAATGAACCATTTTGTTTTAGTTTTCTAACTGAGCAAGCACTACAGTCGTGCTGTAATGTTAAACACTTCGTTTCAGCAGCTTTGAGACAGCCTTCGTTTTCTTTCTTCGCGGTATCAAACGATGTTTTCCCCTCCTTTACACTTTTTGACCTTCTGGTAAACCAAGCAACTTTCTCCCATACTTTTGAACGGGGCTTTGTACTCTTTGTCTCTGAAGCGATGCTGTTTTTGGGTAAGGTTGCAGACGGAGTACAAAAATTATTTGCTGATTGCTCCCCTTGTTGAGTACGATTGTGTCGCATTATAACGACGTTATCGATTAGGATTAAACTTGTACGGATGCATTTTCATCTACCAAAGTCTTTCACCAGCAGAGAACTGCTGTATTTTGGCATAGTTATCTGTTTGTAGCATGGTAACGAACATGTCCGAACGAAGCCGATCATTTTTCCGAACAAATCGAATCATTCCCGACGAAACCTCGTGAAAACTAAAAATAACGCCATGACAACGAGGCTATATAAAGGCTACCGCTGGCTATTGGCGCACACACCCCGTTTGAGTTTGAATAATTTCAAGTCGAAGGAGAAAGTTTGTTAGAGTACGTTTTCTCTTTCTTCGTACCGCTTGTTCAAATATTAGCCAGTTTTAGTGCTTTTTAAGGTAGGAAAAATACTGGTTCTTTTGGGTTGTTACAATATGGTAGGATATTTTGTATTTGAAAATATGGAGTACTAATGGGGCGACTGTTTTGATCCATAGGTTACCGAAGGTCGCAAGAGACGTTTCAACTATGCGCGAGTATAAACTTGTTGTTCTTGGCTCTGGTGGTGTTGGAAAGAGTGCCCTGGTAATTTTCTACTTTTATAGTCACTCACTCTCCTCCTAATCTTTTTGAAATGGCTTGATAATTATGAAGAGACAACTTTGTACTTCTTGACTTAGCCGGGATGCTATGTCCGTTCGCTTTTGTTTTTCAATTATAAATTTTCAAGATTCGGCCCAGATTTTTATTTACATTATTTTTCGTCCGCAGACTGTGCAATTTGTTCAAGGAATTTTTGTGGAGAAGTACGACCCGACGATTGAAGACTCATACAGAAAGGTTAGTTTGAGGTGCTGTGTCAGTTAAAACGAATACAATTTGAGGAAACAAACTTTTTCTTTGTTTATATCAGTTGAAACTGACAAGGTTTTTTGTTTGCAGCAAGTCGAAGTTGATGGTCAACAATGTATGTTAGAAATCTTGGACACAGCAGGGACGGTGAGTCTTTTCTAATTTACATTGAGCAATTCTTTTTTGATTTCGATGCTGAAATGTTTGTTAGCGTTTAAGCCACTCCGACTGAATGAAATATAACGCTCCGTTGATGAACATAATTTTCGTTGTTACTAAAATTCGTCAGACTTGGAATGAAAACGTATAAACAGGAAAGAAAACTTGTCTGAAAAATTGCTTTCGAAGAGTTTTTGTCTTCTAGTTCGGCTGTTATATTAAGTTTAATTAAAACTCCCCATGTACTTGAGAGGTAAGTTGAATTTATTTCCTTCAGGCTTACTGAAAAAATCGTTGAGCTTGGAGCAAGTTTCACAAACTTCAAAAGTTTTGTTTCTATTTAACCTTATTACCTTCAGGCAATTTTTATTAAATCTAAACTAGAATAACTCGCGCTGGAAAATTCGACAACTCAATTTGTGGTTTTCAAAATTCCTATTCGGCAGTGCGATATCAGAGTCTAACACGAAACACAACCAAAATGTATTTTTTAGTTGTTTGTAGACGCAAGGCAGAATAGATACAAATTTTCGTGGCAACATTTTAAACTTATCAGATCAATGCAAACACAATTAACGCGCCGGTGTCTTTCAATTTAAACCATTTCCTTTTCGTAAAATCAGTTTACGCCAACTATATTTCGAAAATTAGATTATTTGCATTTATGCAGTGAGGTGCACAGCCTACGTTTAATAACAAATATAATAAAACTGTGATTTCTCCGAACAATATACTCTAGAATTTTATCAAAAATTTATTACTAGCTTTAGATGCTGTCTGGATCATCTAAGTTTTTTTTAGTTTTAGAACATTCCAAATGTCCAATATTTTTGTCGTTCTGCAGTATTGCCTTAAACTTAGCAATGATTTTGAAATATTCACCAGCGACAAGGCAAATGTAGAAATATTGGACATTACTCTCTGTTTATCAAAAAATAGAATTTGATGAAAATGTTTCAGTTGGGAAATGTTTCACTAATAGAATCAAAACACAAATATTTCAAATACATAAACCTATTTGAACTCATCTGAGGTACTTCAGAATGATAAGTGTCATAGATAGTTCAATAAATTCTAATTATAAGTTATTTGGGAGTAAGAGTTTAATCACAATTCAATAACATATCAATTTTTCCGTGTATAATGGAGAATAACATTTCATTTAGTAAGTGGCTCTTTTGAAAAAGAAATGACTGTGACAAACCTTTTTATTACTATTTGATATGTATGAATCACAAATAATCCTAAACTCATTAAACAAATTATCTGATCACCAGTCAAATTCTCCTTACATCACTAAAATAAAGAAATAAATCTAGTATTGAGAAAAATGTAAGTGCGGTACCTGATGAAAAGCTGTATAAACATGAAATGTATAGAACTTAGTGAAGGGATTCAGTATACAATCAGTTAGGTTGAAAACAATCATTATTTTTTATTATTAGTTTAGTACTTCACAGCACTTAACATAATTTTTTATTTAGTTTAAAGGATCTGCAAATGTTACCAACCAGTCATTAGTAAAGTTTACAAACCATTATATTTCGGAGCTCTACTAAAAACTAGAAAAAAAGTTGCTGTATGAATAATCTAGTCAATAAGCCAGAATTTACAAAGATTATGTAAATTATAGTTTTTCAAATTGATTCAGGCTTGAAGTATTTAAAGTCAATATTAGGCTAGTCAAGTGTTTATTTATGGTTAATATATATTAAGGCAATGAAACACTGGAACATTTTGAATTTGAACTCTAATGCCTTGAATTTTCGCAGTTTTGGAGACAAAGTACATATGATTGGTTATTTGTTATAGAAACAAATTACAAGGCTTTTGGATGAAAATATGAATATTTAAATCAATTTAACACTGACAATATAATGTATTTGCATTACAAATGAGCATCACTATAACTAGCTAGTTTACTCATTTTTCCATTTTGTATTCTTTCAGGAACAATTCACAGCAATGAGAGATTTGTACATGAAAAATGGCCAGGGTTTTGTGTTAGTATACTCAATAACAGCACAGTCAACATTCAATGATCTACAAGACCTAAGAGAACAAATTCTAAGAGTAAAGGACACAGAAGATGTAAGTACCAAATGAATGCAAAATGCTGCCCCTCTGGTTTATCATTATCATTTGTATTAACAGGTTTTACCCCTTAGAGCATTTTGCACATTTTCTGTTCTTAGTTGATGCAACTGGTATGATCAATGTCATCTAGCTTCTACTCTTTAGATTGTCATTATTGACTTTCTCCACTCATCTTACCTTCCTTTCCCTTAATTCAGTGTAGTATTTATCTAGCAGTTACTTCTTTCACCATGTCTGTAATATTTAACACAGCAAATTATACAATAAATTTGGCTCAAGGCAAAGTATTTAACATAGTTTAATAAATTGTGGTTTTTCATGAAACACTGTAAGGATTATTTTTGATAACAATATAAAAAACTTGATATTAGTAATGGCACCTAGAGGCCTTGATAAACAAAAATTGGTTTTGAGCATTGTATGGAATGTAGAAAGCCTTCTAATTGGTCAGTCAAGCTAACAGTACCTTAAAAAACATGTGGGAGTTAATTGGTTTTGGGGTACTCAAGTCTAAGCCAAGTTAAATCCTTTTATGAGCCTAGTGGCCCATTGGAGCCAGCGCTTATCTCTGGTTTCTTTAGAGTTAAGCCGAAGCTGGTACTCATTTACTGACCTCATAAGGATGGAAACCTGAGTAAGCTTTGGCAGAAAAAAAAAAGTTGCACAAATGTTCAAATTTCGGCATAGCTGGGGATCGAACTTGGAACCTTGTGTTTGGAAGACAGAGATCTTTCCAACTGCAACAACCACACCACTCCAGTCTAAGATGTGATAGAAATTGGAGAGAAAGAGTCAACAATATGGACTTGAAAAAGATGTAATTAAATAGCGATATCATTACTTTCTGTATGAAAGAAGGAAGTAGTAGTTTTTGATGTTTAGAAAAGTAAGACTTTCATTGGATGAATACTATGATTAATAAATTATATAATATTATGATTGTCAGTATTTGAAAAAAATATATCAATTTTCAGGTTTTGAATCACTGGTTCAAGTGTTAGAGCATTTTGCAAATATTCCATTTTCAGGTAATTAAACACACTGTTACCTAAATCATGTTTGACTGTCTCTTGCTTGAAGGTACCAATGGTACTAGTTGGAAACAAGTGTGATTTAGAGGATGAAAGAGTTGTTGGAAAAGACCAAGGACAAAACTTAGCAAAACAGTTTGCAAATTGGTAAGTTATGAAAGATACAGAAAATCATAGAATTCAATAACTCAGCTTTTATTAAAAGTACTCTTTAGTTTCCTTAGGGTAATAAATCTCTCAGGTCTTTTAGATGTAAAGTTACGAAGGCATTTTCAATTGACAAATTTCAGTTTCTGCAGTTCGGTTTTTCAATCTCATTTATGTTTTTTCTACTGACCATCCTTCAGGCTGCTTTGAGTCATAGGAAGGGAAAAGAGTCCCGTTCCAAAGAATTTAAGATTCTCTCCATACAACTTTTATTTAGTTTGACTGTTCCGTAAATACTTTTTTGTATCAATGAGACATTTCAGATAATATCATACCAAGCTTGCTAAACTCAAATATAGCTATCCTGAGAAACATTTACCGATTTTGATATTAGAATAGTTATTTTTAGTGCCCTATTAAAACATTTTAGAAACTAATATTTTAAATTGTATTTTGCTTTTTGTTTTTACAGTGCCTTTTTGGAAACATCTGCCAAGGCAAAAATTAACGTCAATGAAATTTTTTATGATCTAGTCAGGCAAATCAACAGAAAAACACCTGAAACAAAAGGAAAGAAGAAAAAGAGAGGGTGCATTATTTTATAAACAATCTTTTGATTTCAACCTATTAAGTAATTTTTGGCGACCATTACTGCATTATGGCAGATGCACATTCTGCGACAGAATCAATTGATAGACTTAATTTATTTCTTAGATTCAGCATAACTTAACTGAATTTTTGTTGTGTATTTAGTACAATAATTATAACATCAGGTATTGTGCAAAACAAGCTTTTTTCTTTTTATGACTCCTCAAAAAGTCAGGGTTAGTTTTTCAGTTCTGGTGTTTTGAACTTTGTTTCTAAACTTGAATGATTTTGTTTGTTTGATTCCTCTATAATGAGAAAGAAAACACTGTGTTCAAATTTTGAGTCTGTAAGGCATGACACAGTTTTGTTGTTTTGAAACAAAACTTTGATGAATCAAGTAAATTAATTTCTGGGTATTGATATATATCAGGCTCTGTAACATTCAATTGGCGGTAAAGACTTTGTTTTTGAACCAAAGTCTGGTTTTTTCTCTTTTTTACTGCTCTTAGTTTTAGATCTTTACCTTTTTTATTTTTACTTTCTGAGAACTAAGAATAGAAGTAAAGAGAAGACTGTTATCGTATGTCATTTATTCCTCAATTTTAGTATTGGAACCATACTGAAACTTTGTTTTATTTAAGTTTCTTTTTGGTTTGTTTGTGCATGCATTTGTGTGAGAAGAAAGGATTTTTATAGGATTGCATGGAAAATTATTAATTTTTAGATTTTTACCAAGTACCAAATATTTTGTGTCTCATGGGTTTTGAAGTCACTGATTTTTAGAAAGTTGGTTTAGTATTATAATTTGTAATTATGAAACTGCACATCATTGCTTGTTTTTATTTATTTGCTTTTTTACCTATGGATTTGTGACATAGATAATAAGAAAATAAATATTTCACTGAACACAATAATAATTTGCCAACACAAACCATTTTGAGGTGACATCTTGAGAATCAAAAGCAATTTTACAGTATGTTATTCATTCCTTATGTAGCTCTGGGCAACGTAAGAAATTTCCCCTTAAATCTAGGAAAACCACTTCCTTGATTGCATATTAATGACGTTTTTCATGGATCCGTTTTACAAAAAGAATTTGTTTTATAGACTTTAATTAATGTTTTGGAAAAATTGAGCACGTGTTTCAAGTTCAATTGTAATTGATTGTAGAGGAAAAAGTGGTTGCATTTTATGTGATTTGCATCGTCCAGACATAACTTTGTTAAACAAACTAGATTTAATCACTTCTTTTCTGTTGAGTCTGAAATGAACTTCCATCATGCTACATTTCAATTAGACTTAAGTTTTTGTT
>JAOEHV020023992.1:0-18191 GCA_025447995.2 Isaurus tuberculatus | reverse complement strand
AATAGTCCATTCGGCCTGCGGCCTCATGGGCTATTGGCTTCTATCCCATTCGGGCTCGAGGGATAATTGTTAAATATCTGAACTTATGGATGATCAAAAAGATGTGCAAAGGAAAAGGGCATGAGACTGGGAACTACAAATAAATGAAATTGCTTTTCTGTCTCCACAAAATACACTGATTTTAACAATCACTAACATACCCAAACATGGACTTCAGATATGTAGAATTGTAATATCAAGTGCAGATATGATGCCACGAGAGGCAAAAGTTTTTTCAGTGAAATGATCATTTAAAATGGTACAAAAGATTTAGGTGAGGCTAAGTGTATTCAGAAATGCAGATGACTTTGAAACCTTACTTATGACCAATTCAAAATATATATGCAACAGAGTACAGACCATTTATCTGTTTTAACCATCCAGACATGAATAGACAATAAATATTCATGTTCAATGATAGAAGGAGTCTCTGTTATTTTAGTATAAATAAAACCCACAGACCACATTAATTTGGAAAAGATGTGAGTACAGATGAAATCAGGAGATTATGATATGTTTTGGCTGCCTATCATAAAAATTGAGACAACTAAAACTTGTTTCCACTGGGTGTTTTCCAACTTTCTAAATTGCTAAATAGCTAAGGGTTTTTGAATGCTCTGCAGTAGCCTTAAGCTTACTGTTCATGATCAGCATTTTTTCTGCAGCTTTTTACAGACTCCTAAACTGATGATCATCCATTTGTTGCAACAAAGAATGACTGGTTTAAAAACAGACATTAGCAAATTTCTTATGTCATGCTTGAAGAATATCGAAATCAAACAGGAGTGACTAGGCAACCAAGTAAGAGCAAAAACAAAAAAACTTTGGCCCTGAGTGACATATTATATTTTGCAGTAAACAGGCCACATGCAGAAGAAAAACTAATAATTTTGGGTGTTTCCTGGTTGACGTTTCGTGATATTTTCCAAGTTTACTTCTTTCACCTGACCAGGATGTCGGACAACTAATTTGATAAAAGGTCTATCAAAATTCATTAACTGCACACCAGGCAAAAAACGAAAGATCTGATCTGAAACGCCGAAACCGAAATTGAATAAAACTGAAATACAATTGCATAGCCATTTATGACCTCAATCCCATTACTTACCCGATCCACACACTAAACGTATAAATTTATACTTTCATTAACTAGCCATTAGGAGATAAGTAATTTGCAATCGTGGCAGCTAGAAAAAGCGATGACACATCCAAAATATTTTGTGTCAGGGCGAAGACAAAGAAACGAAATAAATTCTTATTAAATACATTACAACATTCAAATTTTGCCTAAAGGAACCAATCAATTGGAAGTTCAAAATTTTGTAAGAACGGCAATGTTGGGTACGATTCGCCAAAGAAAATTGTAATTTGTTTCAGGAGTTAAATAATTATAAAACAGCTGTTCATGACGAACGGTAACAAACACACACAAACCATTCGCTGCTTGGCTGTCAAGATATTATCACCCAATTTGCTTTGAAAAGGACGCAGTATATTTATTCATGGCGAGGGCGATTGGGTGTTCAAAGAAACCCGTATTTTTTAGCATTGGGATTCAACTTTTTAAGTCAACAAAATGTTTACAGAGGCAGAAAATGGAAACGACTATGGCATGACATGGGTTCGATGAGTGACGGCTATCACACATCGAGGCAGGCGGATCCGCATGGAAAACTGGCCGTGATATTTTGACCGACATACTGAAGTGCTTTCGTGATACGAGATCTCAAAACAAAAACCAAGCTCTTGCAGTATTCATTCAATACTAGATCTATTCAACGCAAACCATTTGCAACCCGTGAAAGCTATCCCTTAATTTCCATTTCAATAAGCCCCAATATCCATGCTACTCGGGCACGCCGGCCAACGAAACGCGGATCTATTCCAAAATAACACATCACACCACCACCAACAAAAAACCTTTTTTCTGCCATACTTTAAAGCTGTACGTGTTCAGAATAAAAGAGGATAAAATTAAAAAAATTAGACATTCAGCAGAAAATTCAAAGTGAAATGAATCTCGATTTTCTTACTATATTTCCTATCTTGAATAATATATTACGATTCCGCAGTTGTTCAGCGCAAATATATCTCTCCTAGTTCCATAAAAAGAAATTTCCATCACTCCCGTTAACTTTTCCTTAAAATACCATGAAATAAACGTTGGTTAAGCGCCTATTCACCTCTTCAGAATATCATAAGAAGAAAAATTAAATTTTGAATAAAACAACTATGAAATTCATCAACCCAACTTGTTGCCACAAACCGCATGGTTCGCCAGGTCGGAAATAGAGAAATTCTCACGTTTCTCCTTGGAATTCTGAACAGAAATGTTCTCCAAAGACTTCTAGCTAATGCGGAACGGTTATATAGGACATAAACACAGTATCTCTAAGTATAAACTCAACATAACCTTTGAATATCTTTCGTAAATGAAACAGAACTTACACTTACCTTACATCGATGACGCCATATCAAGTTGGAAAGGCAAAGACGGTTAAAAAGCCGGCAGGTTTTGCTCAGTTTTACAAGAGTTTTGCAGTCCAAATATTCTAGAATTAAAACAAGAACTTCCTCGCTGAGGTGAGTCAACAAAGATGGCGGTAAAATCACTCTCGATTCCATTTCTTCGGGTTGGAAAATTCTTGTGTTTGCGGAGAGAGTATGTATCAAGGGTGGTACATTTCGAGTCATAACTCTTGCTGTACACCCATCGAAAGCAAACTTCTTTTGTCTAGGTGGACCAGACTTTGAGTCCAACATGTCCAATTCAACCTTCTTCCCTGCCCGAACTGAATGAAAAGATCGCTCAAAATGGCTCCCGTCGGCATAAACACTAAAGATAAATACACCGTGATAAAGACAAGTTCTCTTCTAATGACACAATATCCTTAAGAACGAAGCTTTGTTGTTTTTATACTAATTTCACACGTGCATTTCCCGTTCGGCTGTTACGCATGCTCTATGTGCTAATGACCCGCTCTGCGCCAATCCGCGTTTGCGGCGCGTGTTTAGAATTCTTTTCTCGTGGGTTGCTTGCAATATATACTAATTACACTCGTACCTTCACGATTTTCAAAAGGAAAGCGAAATTAGCAGGTAGTGTATGGGCTCGCTTAGAAACACATCTTCCGAATTTAACAGGTAGTGTTGGAATAGAAACAATGGGGTTTTTCGTTCTCCTGTTTTTCAACAAGCGTGAAAACGGGCTCAAAACCAGATCAACTGTGCCAACAAACATGTCAATTTGGACAGCAACTGTTGTAATATAATCCTCCTATAATTTATTTAATTTTTGAAAGAATTGTTTTCAATTCTACTAGTCTTTAAACATCTTTCTTTTCGAAACGGCTTCTTTGATGGTTTTACGGCCGAGCTGCTTTAGAGAGCTCCCCGCTGTGGCAGAATATTTGTTTTAAGCTTTTTGAAGACAAAATTCATGCAAGCTCTCATACAGTTTTTTAAAAAAAGATTTTGATGATGATACGCTATTTCTACGAGTTGACCTTTCCCTGACTTCAACCACGTCGAAGCGAAGGTTTTGATTTGGAACTTGTAGAACAGTTTAGGAAATCTACTGTTATCGCAAACTGATCTTTCTTTTTGAAAATGCGTGGCTGAAACGAAAGGAAAACGGAGACGTAGACAGGGGCCCTTAGTTGATCGGAGACATAAATCACATTACCAGATTAAAAGACGGAAGGTTTCATGGCTCTTTTGAGGGCGGTCGTGAAAAGAACCACAACGGAACTGTGCATATCAAATCAGAAGTTTTAGACAAGAAAGATGGTTTATAATATATAATACAATATTGCCACCTAGCGGTCCTCTTTTTCATCAGTTCCATCTATTGTGTTGACAAATCTCCCAAATCTTCTTGTCAGCGTCAGTTGTGCTTTGGCAAGCTTTATTTCTATTAAAAAGACGTAATTTCTGATGAAAGATGATAGTCAAGTTTTCTTTTTTGAACAAGCGACAGTTTAATGCGTAACTGAAGACGACGAGAGTATGGGAAAAACTCTCTGTTTTCCGAACAAATTTAGCGGATGTTTCATATTCATGTGACAATTCATTTTCCTGCTAAGCTTAAACCAATCAGAAAGTTTGCTCGGGGCATTGTTCTCCCCAGCTTTGTTCTCTAGATAAATAAAAAGTGAAATTCTAATGACTTCCTTAAAGGCTGTCAGCTCTTCTTTGTGAAAAGAACCTTCGATTCAACGCTAAAAACTAGGAAAACATTTCTGCTTGATCGTGGAATGGTCGGCCTCCTTCAGACCAAAACCTAAACACCGCAAAAACCACAGAGAAGCCACATAAATCATGCGGTCTTAATCGAAATGCAAAATAAAAAGAAGTCATATTATGGCAGGCCAGCTGTGTCTTATTCAGTTATTGAACTCTTTGTTGAGAATTGGAAGTTAGTCCTCAGTCCGCCTATGGCGATAGCAGGAAATACAAACACTAAACATGTTCTCGTTGCCGTTGAAAAAAGATTAGAAAATTTTCTCGCTCAAATTTACTCTTTAGGAAGACCGAATCCAAAATTTGGCTGGACTGTCATTCGGCAACAAACAGTTTTCAAAAGCTTCCATTAGATTCACTGTAAGCTTAATAAAACAAAATGATTACTGATTGTTTAGCGATTCCATGGTATCTGCGGGTGACGTGATTTTAACACAAAGGCAAATTTTTTCCTGTTGTCCTCCCTGCGATTCATTTTGGCAGCTTTCGCTCATAACAGTAAATAAGGTCCCTTAGTAATTGCCATCCCCCGCCCCCGGGGACACACGTTCTATTAATATTTAACACACAATTTGTGACGTAACAGATAATACGTAATTATAGTAACACACTGAGGCTCTCAGAATACTGCCACCAACAACCTCTTACCTTCAAAATTAAGTGTTTTTAAGAGCTAGACCTGGCATAATTGCCTACTTGTTCAATAGTTTATGTATTATAATTGTGTTTTTCAATGATTTTTTTCAAGAAATATAGGAGAAAAAATGAAATAATTGGAAATATAGCCACTTACAGCATTGGTCTACTATATAAAAAAAAAACTTGCCAATACTGCGTCACCAAGAGTTTAATGAAAGAAAAATAGCAAAAGCACTTGCACATTACACAGAATATGGTGCTGCATTTACGTTGTTTTTAACAAAATGAGACTTTTGGTAAAAAAACAACCTGCTACCGGTAACTTTGTCACAAAGGGGAACACCAGGTGTAACAAAGTCTTGCGTAACGCCTTCTTCCCTAAACAGTCACACCTGAAGGAAGGGACCAGATCGAGACCAGACCAGATTTATTTCACTAAAAAATAAAGAGTTTTAATAATCATATAGGAAAATATCATACTCAAGTGTGTCTATGTACTAATTTTTATTTAAAATCATTTGAAATTAGCATTGGTCTTCTATATTATTATATTATAGTTAGTATATTTCGAAAAATATCACTTCAATTAAATCACTTCAAACGCAAGACATGTCGAGGGTTTTTATATCATAAAATTGTTCTATTTTCGTAGTTTCAATGAAAGTGCTCCCAAATTTGCTCAATTTAATATGAATACAAACAGTTTTGCGGTGGCTTGATTTGTCCTCGAAGCTATTTTTCGAGTGTGCTCTTAAAATACCACACTGTATCTGCCACTATAATTTTATTTTGAAGTACTTTCATTGACATACCAATTCTTGAGGACACCACAAGTTTTGCCGTCACACTAGCATTAAATACTTGTTCAAGACTTTGCTTTTAAAAGAGTTAATGTTAACAACTTTTGCTTAGAGATTCGTGTTCCTGTTTACTGGCAGACCGTTTAAACATTGACATTTTTCGGGTAAAAGAAAATTCATTAATTAAGCTTTATTGATAACCCTCAGGGAATGTTTTGATTCTAGTTTGCAATGTTTTATATATTAGTTTTACTCACACTAAAGTTTAATACTAAGGCTAATTTTTAATCTTTGTTGAGCATAAGTGCGTTAAAAGCCAAGAGTAAAAAATACCTCCTCATGACTGCAATTTGTAACAGATAAATCGTTTTAATATTCAACTTTACATTTTTTGTTGATAATTTACTGACCAATCAGGAGATAATAGCTCCCGCTCTTGAGCATGTATTGTTTTTGAGGTTTTTAGTGATAGTATTGTGATTATTTGTTATTTTGTGTCGAACACGTCACTTTGCCTTCCACTTTGTGCTATGACGTACTATGCTTTACTATCACTTGAGTCGGCAAGCCAACCTTACCTTCAAGTATAGTTTTCCTGAAAAATTATAACCAATCAATTACACGCTTTTTTATAACAACTTTATGAGAACAACGAAGCTCAGATTGGCCAAAAATTAAGAACAATTTAAAAACAAGCTCAGGCTGAGGCTGAAAAAAAGGAATAATTTTTCTAGTTGAAACTTTACTGAACTCTTGTAATTTATGTTCGCAATGTAGTAAAAACACAAACAGAAGCGCCGTTTCTCGTTTTTAAAATCTGAGATAAATGTACAGAGATCTCCTCAAAATAAGACGATCAGCATTGTTTTTCAATGCCTTGTCTTTATTTTATGGTTTCTCATCATTTCAAACCGCTCACAGAAATAAGAACAAACTGAGGCTGAAGCAGCCAAAAAATTAAGAACAATGAGCCTCGGCAAACGAGATTGTGACAAGTTCAATTACAACCTTAGGTGTTTTTTTTGCTAATTATTTTACCCATGAAACAAACATTTTGTTCAAAAATGAAGGATACAGATATAAAAAACGTTTGTGATTGGTTAAAACAAGTTTGGGGTCAACATCATCCTGCTTTGATTGGTTCATAGTTCTAAGTCGGCTGTGCATGAAGTAAGCTCGCATGCAGGGTTCCTGCGGTAATAGAGTCGTGCCGAGTATGACAATAAAATGTTTACTATATTAGTATCAGCTTTTAGCTGTTGGCGAAAATGAGGTCAAAGACAATGTACACCGTGTTTTTGTTATGTCTAAAGCTAAGTTGGCCGTGGTATTTGAAATGTCGGTTTTTTTTAAGAGTTTTCTGGAATGCTTTCAAACCAGCTTATCCATTCAAAACTAAAAAGATTTTATCTTGAACGCATTGTTTGAAACGGTTAGATCAAAGGTGGCCTCAAACCACAATGGCTGCTAAGGCCGATTGTTCAGCGAGTTACCTTTGTTAATCCACTCACGTTTTTCTAATTTTGGAATTGTTTGTGATAAATTGTTACACCCAGGGTTTAGGAAAACAAGGCGACGAAATGTCATACCCAAAAAATCACTCTTTTCCAAGTCTTGTATAATATTAGTATTACAACAATGGAAGAAAATTGCATTCTGCAAAAAAGCGAGAAAACTAAAAAGTTCAGTCTTTTACTCGTAGCCTTAATGTCTTAAGAAAACAAGAATTATCTTGCAAGAATCGTCTTATTGATGGAGGCAAATAAATGGAAGATAGAACTAATTTGAAGCATAAAAGAAAGAAAAGAACGCGTTTCTTTGTCACTTGATAAAAGTTTACAACACAAGCATTGTAAATTATATGCCTCAAAATTACTTCTGCACTGGGATGTTTTAATTTTTGTAACTAAACTTCAAAGTTTGCATTTGTACAGAAATTTACCCCAAAATTCTGACAATAACCAGACTGCTAAACTATTTCTTTGATCAAGTTAAAGTTCTAGCAGCTTTAAACTGTCAAATAAAAATGACAACCGATTTCTTTTGAAGTAAATTCTCAACGCTTGTTTTATTGAACTACTGTAATTCGCTAACACGTTTTAGCATGCTCACAAACTAGTCCTCTATCTAATCTACTGACAAGTTCAAGGGGATTTCGAAACTTTAGAAATATCCGATATCTGGATCTCTTCTTAAAAGATAACTTAACTTCAAAGTGCAAGCAGCTTTCTTGTGCATTTCTTTAATAAAATAAATTCGTCTCAAATTAATGGTGCTGCACGAAATAGCAGCACACAAGCCGAGCGTATCGTAACTGTAACTATAACAACTTGATTGACATCGTACGTGCAAAATTTTGCTTCAAATTTACCTTCAAATATCGAACACATTTCGTCGTGTTTTTCCTCAAGATGACAGTTTCAACTAAGAAATTATAATCTCTGTACTTCTGAACAACAAATTACTTACTTTATTATTTTTTAGTAAACAAAACTCTCATATAGTCCATCAAAGGCCGGAAATATAAAACAAGATATGTCACTCTCTCAGTCTCTAAACAAGATTATCTCGTATGTCGCAGTTTTTAAAACGCGATCGTTTAAGCAGTACCAGTTGGTGGACTATGGTAGTATGGTAGTTTTTCATTTTCAAGTAATATCATAATTTAATTTAACTCACACAATGTTCTAATGTGTACGTATTGTCATCAGTCATAATCAATTCCTTGTGATTATCATGCTGATTGTAGGTAATAAATATAACTCAATGTCAAAGAGACAGCGTAACCTGTCATAGAAACGACACGGGCTCGGGTTTGGAACTGCTCTTCAAATCAGCTAAAGTGACAAGAGTATCTAACAATGTAATAAGTCGTTTTGGGGCTCTTTTTGAGTCATAAGTTTTCTTAAAAGCATCTACAGCCAAAGTATAAGAATTAAAATCAATCTGAACCACAAAGTAGTTGACATGTGAAGCTCTAGACCTCATTAAAGTTGGTCTGTAAGCTTTGTAATACAGGGTTACTGATGAAGATAAAAAGAAAGAAAGAAAAGAAAAAGGCCTGAGAGTGGGATAAAAAATATGATACGGGGGAAGGTGCAGAGGGTGCGCACCAGTCCCTCCTATCCTAGGCTCCGATGCGTTGACAATTAGAAAGACAAATAATGACACTTAATCTTTGATTTGATGTTTATTAAAGATACATATTACACAAATTCATTTGAAATCTTTATTATTTGCAAAAGCTTGACGTGTCTTTGGTTTCCTGTGGTGCTGAAAATGTCCCGCTACAATGTGCTTTTCTCACTCTCTGGAAACGCCATTTTGAATTTGTATTTTACGTTACGTACGTTTACGTTAGTGCAAATACAAGTTGATTACACACGACCACATCAGCTCTGCTTTACTCGCAGCTTGAGACATGTAAAAAGAAATACTATCATTTACGTTATTATTGTATTACGTCATTTCTTAATGGTGCACCCCGCTGACAAAAATTCTGGATCCGCCCCTGAGTACATAAAACAAACAAAACACACACTGCGGTGATAAACAATGTACAACGCCGGAGTGTTGTAAATAAAATAAAATATATTCAACTTGACGTATCGTATCTTCTACATACATCTTCAGAAGTACCGTATTTTCTCTATTTTAAAAAGTCTTCCAGGGGGGCTTATTGTTTGCAAGCACTTTAGAGGGGGGGGGGCTTATTAGAGAGAGGGGAGAGACTTAATAGAGAAAGAGGGCTTAATAAATTCAACAAAATATCATTTATGTGACTCTCAGTTTCTTTCATTCATCCATCTTCCGCACACATGAGTGACAATTTTCAGTTTTTATAATAGCTGTCAATGTCTCGCAATACTAAACAAAACTGTCTTGAAAAAGACTAACTAAAAAACTGCACAAAAATCTTATTTCAATGAGCAAAGTATATTTTCAGATATATTCTATTCATTTCTAGTTAAGGGGGGAGGCCTTAATAGAGAGGGGGGCTTTATATATTTCTAGTTTTAAAAAGGGGGGCTTATTAAAGAGGGAGGGGGCTTAATAGAGAAATTACGGTATTTTATTTTTTTAATTTATTCTTATGCATCGTTAGAACAAATAGTTTAAGTGAGATAATTAAGTTTTCATCCTTTCTGTGTTTTTGTTTTCATTATTTGTTTCAAAAACTTATCAAAGGTGCAACGTTTTATTTAGCAAATCGAAGTTAAAAATATCTAAACTACTTGTTTAAGAGCAAATTTCTTAGGCTTAAATTTTTGAGCACATTGAAATCGTAATTTTAAACTAAAAATGTGATTTACTATTAGGAAAAATTGTACTTTAATGGCAACTTCACTCACGTTCGATCAACCCTTTACTTTTAATGTTTTAATACTGAGCTTAGTTATATAATTTGAATAAGTACCTTTAATTTGCGATAGTGTCATCATCGAATCAAAACGTAACCACGGGAAATCGCCATATCAATAAACCAGCTGTGAAGGGCCGACGAGTTATCATATCTGGACATAAACAAAAATTTTCTTTGTTTCAACTTTGAAAACCGCATGAAACAAAAGGAATGTTTTCTGAACATGTTGTAATTAAGAGTTTTGAAACTCGCTGACTTTCTTTGTTTTTTTTGTGCGATTTAACACGTCTTTCCTAACTCGTACAAACGAAAACACTAATCCGTTTTTGTAGATGATCAAACTTTTTTATAATTTGGAAGACTTGATGAAAGCAAACAGACTCGAGCTCATCATGGCAAAAAAAAGTCGATCTGTTATTTGTTGCTTTGCATGTTTGTCGTCTAGAGAAAAAAAAGAAAACAAAAATAAAATTCATGTCGTGTTTATTCTTTTACCGCAGAGTATCAAAACAGAAAGAATGAAAACGAACAAAACAAAAAAGGGAGCGGCTCTTTTTAAGCATACCAAGAGTCCAAGACAAACACCTTACTCTAGTTACTGCTTCATAAAAAGAAAAGAAAATCATTTGTTTGCGTTTTTCTTAGTATTTAAACAAAATTTCAATTAAAGCGTTAAAAAACCTCGCTAAACAATAGAACAAATAACTTTCCAACTAATATTTCAAAAGTCTTAGCTTAATCTTTAGTAAACATTAATTTTGAATTATACTTATTGAATAAAACAGAGGTCTATTTCATGAAATGACAAAACTAATCTTTTAAATTCTTAATCCTAACTTTTTTTAAAGTTTAAAGTTTGTCTTATTATGTATGCAAGGCGAGAAAAAATATTCCTAAATTTATACGGTAAAAACACAGAAGAAATGTAGTGAATACTAGCTGCGTAAAAATGTAGTTGACTGTCACTAAAGCTTTTTCGTGGCTTTATGCATTTTTGAAAGTTTAAACTCAATGAACACTTGTCAGCATTCAGTTCTGTTGTTTTACTCTGGAAACAATCGAAAACTTTTCTTTACCAACACTTTTGAACCAATTAGGCATAAAAAGGGAATTAAACTCATAAATTTCAACCTTATAAAGTCTTTCAGTGCTCGATGCAAATAAAACGAAAACCCCCGAATACCTGGTTAAACGAGCAGTGCTTATTAATTATATTTCTTCTCTAACTTTATTTTGAATATTTACACAGAAATTGAATTTCTACGTTGTAATTTTCTTTATAAGAATTTGGTAATACCTATAGAATGTTAAAAGACTGTAAACACGTACATAATGTATGCAAAGTCATGAAGTCTATATTTCTTACAAGAGATAATTACACATTCATTTTGTTTGAGCGATAAAAATGTGTTTAGAGCTTTTTGCGGTTTACAGCTACAGATTAATTGAAACTTCTAGTTTGTTTGGCAAAAAGATACGCAATGCGATTACTTAGCATTTTTTAAATTTTTTTGTTTGTGGTCTCTTGAAAAAAACTAATTTTACATTTTGAACATTATCTTGAAAGAAAAGTAGATCAGAAACAAGATTGCGTGCCGCAGTGAAACTGTTCAATTTACGTGTGTCAAAAACAAAGCGGCTTTTGTGTATAAGTAATTCAACAATCGGATGAAGGTTTGATGTTCACCTCAAATAGTTTCACGTTAACATTTCGCTTTTGTTGAAATGAAGTAAAACAGTTTTTTGAGAACATGTCATGCCACTACAAATATTCTAATTTCTCTACGGCAGGCTAAAATGATCAGAGGCTTCTTTAAAAAAAGCCGCACAGTCACAGAAACCTTCATGCTGTCGTGATGGCTCATCCTCAAGCATTTCCCCAAGGGCCATTATGTAATGAGTAGCCAGTCGAAGGGTTTCTATCTGTGTAAGTTTTCTTTCAGGTCCCTTTCCTGAAAGATAGTCTGGAATTACTCCGCGCAAAACGTCAAATGCGTTATTGAGGCGACCCTGCCGTTCGCGTTCGCGCGCGTTGCGGCGAAGTTGGCGATATCTCTTTACGTTTGGCGGGATTGTAATCTTCTGCTTTCGTCCTGGTCGACGCGAGTTTTCACTTGTATTAACACAATTTGGTACATTCCCATTTGTTTCGTTTGGCCATACATAACATTCCCCTTTTGAATGCGCAGGACTGTACAAGCTTTGATGCGACATTGAATTGTTGTTTTCGTTCTGCTCCCAAGAATATCTTCTTCTTTGGAGGCTATCGGGACTACCGCTTTCGCTTGAACTTGAAACAACTGATTCTGATTGTGAAGACCAAAGATAAAATGGGAAGTCGTTGAAAAAATCGATGCTTTGCTCCAATTTGCCTTGAAGGGCTAGTCCGACTTGAGCTGCCATAACTGCGAGTAAAAAGACAGTTGTTTTGTTCTTTAGGAAGTCTTAGACATTAAAAACTTGAATTAATCAAATATTTATGCTTTCTCGTCTTTATTTTTGTCCAATTTAACAAAAATTTGCCGATAAAAGAACCAAAATGGCTGCACTTCATAAGAGAGCAGTTAGAAAAGCTGTTTTAAAACAAAGTCTTTTGCTTCTTAAAGTAAACTTTGCAATGAATGAAAATCAATTTTCTCTTCCAAATCAGGTGGTCTCGATTTTTACGTTACACGAAAATGATTGATACCAAAGTTGTATTTTAATTACTAATTAAAGCGTAACGCTGAAGTGGCACAAACCCAATTAATTTTTTAGACACAATACAATTCCAAACGACACTGAGCAACTTTTACTAAAACTCTAAAAATGCAAAACTTAAATGTTTTATTTCTACTTGAAATGTTTCAATTATGAACATTTCTTTCCATTTGTAAGCAACCTAAATCGACAACACACCCACAGCATCATCAAAAATGACCTTTTATGGTTTAACACTTCAAGTATTCTCTGTTAGATGAGAAAACTTTGTGTATATAACTTGCATTGAGAAAAAAAACCGAATTTTTTTGAAGTATAGCCGGACTTCTTGAAATTAGCTATGGTAGCTTGCCTTGAATTAAGCCAGAACTTGAGGTAAAATTGACCTGTATAAACACATAGCTTACCTTTTGCTAATCAGCTGAGTATAAACTTTTGATTTATCTTTGAAGTAGTACTTTTCTACTCGGATCTGCAATTACTGGCTGAGCAAAGTGACACTCACTTTCTGCATCTGGCCTTTTTATACAGCGCTCGGGCACAATGCAAAAGGTCGCTTTATAGTTGGGGCGAATATTAGCACGTTTATCAAAAATCAAAAGTGTTAACAAAATGAATAAAGCTCTTTGAATGAGTTGAAATTACACCAACTTCAGTTTTAATTGCAGTTTGATGTGACGTCCAAGATATTCATCACTCACTTATCGCAAGATCGGTAAATCAACGAAAAAAAGTGAAAGTGTGTACAATTCGTATTAAAAGCACATTAGTCGTGCTTGGTTAAGCAAATGTCACATAAATCTGAGAGTTTATTTATATCCACCTGCTGGGAATTGTCAAAAATGAAGTTCAGCCATTTAATGGGCGTCTGTTAGTTGAAGACTGAGTTGACTCGAATTTCGCGTCTTTTATTTGATCTTGTAGACAACACGATTTTTTATCTTTTTCTATGCAGCAAGTTTATTGAGCCACCTCACTTTGCAAATCACATTTCGAGGTAGTGCCTTAATTCAAGGAAAAAGTTAATTATGGTAGAAAAAAAAATTGCAGAACGTTTACTTGTGTACAAATATTTCCAGTTACTTGCCCTACGCATGCGCGGCATTGAGGTAGGCATCTGATTAAAATCTGAAAAAAAACAGCCAGGTTGTGTCTCCATTGGATTGATACATAAAAGAAAATGAAGAAAAAGCATTTGTGTTTTGTAAAATTTTTTCTTTGTAGTTACGATTCATATCAAGCTCAAGATGTGGGACAGCAGGCCCTCGTAGAGACGTTCGTGGCAAAAACGCCTATTTTTGCAAAATTTTGAAAATGATTATCATTTTAACAGCCATTAGTCATGTCGCATTCACAAATTATACACTTCTTGAAGCTTTCAAACCAATTAGACGCACACAGGTTGATTGTCCTTAACAATACGTGTTTAACTCAATACTTACCGTTTAGGAATTGAAATCAAGGAAAAATATTATTAAATTCCACTTTTTGACTCAGAATCTAAAACAATAGACTATTGTTTGTAAGTAATTGATAAAATTACACTCAAGGAGGACGCTTGATCGCAAATTCAACAGTTAAGATACGGAACAGAGTTTAAAAGGTTGCGTTAAAAGTAGGATCAAAATCTCATAGCTAACTGCATTTTTTGAATACTATTCTGCTTTGGGACCCCACTGTAATGCGCAAAAAAAAAGCAGCAGTTTAATTTGATTTCACTTTTTAATACTATCTTTAAAAGAAACTAGGTAACACTATGACACATCTGTACTACTAGATTATTAACTGTATAACAATAAACATTGAATTTATGTCTATTTGACTCCAGCGTTGCTTTTGGAAATAGAATTTTCGAGTTTTTACAAATGTAAGTGGAATGTGGTATATTGGTCACACCCGAGAAACGAAGCTTTCAAGGAAAGGCGACAAAATGCGATGGAAAAAGGGTTTCTATGTTTTTGGAACCAATTATAATAAACAGAAATTCAATAAAGCACATGTCTCCATAAACGTAGTTTGCATAATGGATATGAAAAGATTGAAAATGTTAAAAGTTTCTTTGTTTTGTCCTATTATCCTTGCAACCTTGTGGCGGGCGTGAGTACAAGGGGCAACACAGTTTTCATTGAAAATCGCCTTTCATCTTTCTCAATAGATAATATTCTTGTCACAAGGATTAAAACACCAAAAGCTATGGACACGTGGGGTTCTGACATTTCAGACACACTTAATCTAATTGCAATTAATTGTAAAGTTTTGTGTTACTCTCCTGAGAGCATATGGTGTTTGTAAGAAACTGGGCGGTGGTGCTGTGGCCCCACGACAGCAACACATCCATGCTTACTTCACAGCACTATGCGTGGTCTCTGTTCACTGTAGATCACTCTAAGAGTTTACCATTTTTTCTCATTCAAAACTCTTTTGACTTCCTCTTTTTTATTGTTTTCTTCTCTTCTTGTCCATTTTACTCTCTTTTTGGACAGTTTTTCAGAGAACAAAGGAATTTTTTTCACTTCTATCTTTAGAGATGCCGAAAAAAAACAATTATGCAATTAAAAGGAGTTTGAATTTAAAATAAGAAGATTGCGAAAAAAAAACAACCTAATATACGACTAGAAAATAATTTCAGTTAGTTCAATAATCAATTTTTGGCTAACGCAATACATAGCTTCATAGAAAACAAAGACTCGATCAATTTATTATTGATAAAAAAAAAAGAAAAACAGTAGGCATTTTAAAATTTACTTCAGGCCTGTAATTATAAAAAATAATCAATTTTTCAATAGTTTGGATTAACATTTTGTTGATGATTCACGTTTCAATACTCTTTTCTACATGAGCGAAACAATATTCACACACGTGATTTAAGCTAATGTTCTTTTAGCTAATTAACTCTAAAACTTTTATTCCGTTAGTTTTTAGCCTAGGATTTTGGCTAGGAATATAAATGATGTTTAAAATGGTTAATTTAACATGTTTTGACCGCTTCCAAAACGTTTTTGCTTTTGCAACATCATTTGCGTTTGTTTTCTTTTCATTTTGTCTTTTGCGAAAGATCAGTTCTTTTGACACATCGGCGTGTAAGTGGGCCACAATTAAGGCATCTTTCGCTTGGACACTGATGCAAATTGTCACCATTGTATGATTCCTACTGTACATATTGCAAAAATGAACTTTAACTACCTCTAAACGAGCAAACTGCACGGACAATATGCAATACACTCTGTTAGCGTATACTTGTACAATCTCCTGTTTTAAGCAGTATCAAAACTGTGCAAAACTCAGATTGAGTTCTATTTGCTGATTCCAAAAGATAATGCTGCATAAACTGAGAAAGTTGAAAAGGTAATATGAGAAGAGAAACCTCTGCCGCCCAAGCTCTATTTATATAGAAAAGATGTGAACACGAGGCGTTTTAAAAAAGTAAACATGCTGAATATCGAGTCATGTAATGCTCAAAGGTAAATCTAATGTCGAGCCAGTTTTACCACAGTTTATTTTTTAACGTAAAATGCACATGGCTGCAAAATACACCCAATGATCTGCTTTTGTGCACCTGTAAAAGAAAGAAGCTTTAAAGGTCAGGTGGCACATTAGGTAATGCCTACAACTTAAAAAAATGAAAGATTTAACTTATCCTACTTAAAAAAATGAAAGCACACGAGATTTAACACATTAATGCTTAAGCCCGACTCACTTTTATTCTAAGTTTTGTCTTGGTAATATTTAAGTGTATAGCTATTAAGCACTTTTGCATAATCATCAATGATATATCAATGCACATTCTGGTTAAATCTTTACAATACGTAGTTTATCTTTATTACAAGATAAAGATCTCAAGTGTATGGAAGCCGTTAGACCATGGGTTTGATTCTAAAACTTACGTGATTCAAGTCATGTTAGCGCGCTCACAAAAACTTTTAAATCCGTTTGTTCTGATTAAATATTTAATGTCCAGAGTTTGCACTAATGGGTTGAAACAAAACACAAATTAATGTGTTCATGCATTCTCTTTTATTCGAGAAAAACAGGTTTATGTTTATTAAACAAGCAGGTATGAAATGTGTCAATCTTAATCAACAAATGGAAACCTTTATCATAATTACTTTAATTTTTTTGTAATTTAAAAACGTTTTCATTTTTGCTTTATTTGTCGTCTAAAATATACAACGAAATTAATCCTGTTAGAAAGTCTGTGTTTAGTTTTATACGTCATATGATTTAGTTTGTTTTGATGACTTTTGAGCCGATAATTTTTGCGCCAGGGTTTACGTTATGGTGTTCGGAAGAATTTATAAAGTGTTACCATAACACTTTTTGTGGTGAATATTTTTGTTTAACTAAGCGCAGGGTTTTTACTTTTTAACACGTGTTAGCGACAAACTGCTTTTCGTGTTTCCCTGCAATGCCTTTTGTAGACGATTTTTCAAAACTGTATAAGTTAGCCGAAAGGGACACGAAAGTTGTCATGCCTTTTCAAAAGGCTTTGGAAGAAACGAATCAAAAAGGCTAGAATGTTTAACTATTCAATCTTTTTTCTCGTTTATGAAAAAAGATAGCCAAATTTTGTTGGTAAAACGACGTTAGAATTTTTTTTTTGTTTTTGCTATTTTGTTTACTGTTGTTGCATGGGAGATGTTCGCTGATTCTGTTTTGTTGAAATTTCGGGTAAATGAATTATCCGGACAAAGCCATACTTCATTATAAACTCTGAAGTTTACCTTTGTTTCGAGCAATAAGAACTGTAAAACTATCTTTGAGATCATCTACAAATCTTAAGTAAATTGGGAAAGAGAAATCTTTTAAACCGCAATGACCACTCTTACTAAATGTCTTTATCTTACAATTCTATGGGTTAATTTCATCAAAAGTTCAGTATTTGCTTTGATTTTGATGAAAAAATTTTTGAAATAACGGCCGGTTTTCTCTAAAAGTAACTTTTTGAAGCTTTCAAGCTACGTCTGTTTGTTTATAAAAAGGCGGGAAACATGCTTATGTTAAAGCCATAAGGTTACGTAATACGTTTTGTGGTCAATTTTTTTTTTATTTTTCGATTTACACTGAGATTAAAGTGTCCAGTGGTATTTTATAATAGCGGAAAAAGTTTCCAGAACAACTGAAAGCTCGTAAAGATATGAGCGAAAGTGTTAAATGATCCGTCTCCACTGCGGAAAAAATTGTTTGTTTCCTTTACATAGTAGATCCAAGGTGTTTTAAATTGATTCCACAACTGTGCTGGTATGGACTAATTCGATTTATTTTGACTGTCAATTTAGTGCAGATAAGTTTTTTATTTTTTTCAAAATCTCATTTCGCAATTTGATTGCAACCACAAAAAAAAAAAAAAAAAAAAAAAAAAAAAAAAAAAAAAAAAAAAAAAAAAAAAAAAAAAAAAAAAAAAAAAAAAA
>JAOEHV020023881.1:0-18196 GCA_025447995.2 Isaurus tuberculatus | reverse complement strand
TGACAGTGACAGTGACAGTGACAGTGACAGTGACAGTGACAGTGACAGTGACAGTGACAGTGACAGTGACAGTGACATTGTAAATGAAAACGACCGAGGCAATGACGATGACGCTGATATTGACGACAACCATGATAATTTTAATGAAAATCACAATAATAGGAATAATTTAATAAATTTTTACGTCTCGTTTCCTCTGTATAACATACTTAAGGCAATATGGGACAAACGCTTAAATATTAAAGGATGTTTTTTTTTTGTTTTAGGGAGAAAAAAAAAGTGAGAACTAAGATTTTATTTAGTCGAGCCAGAGCTCGTTCGGAACTGAGATACAAAATTTTTGACTCCGAATGAAATAACAGGTGATTACAATAGAATGAAGTTACTATATTGGCCCAGGCCCTAATAATGATAGTTTTAATTTTAAAAGAAATTTCAACACAAGCTTAATTTTGTTTCAAAGTCCTACCCGATATTATATCTTGTTAAAAGAAGCTATGATTTACTAACTTCCTGAGACTCGTCTTCTTTTTCTTCTTCAATTTTTTCTTTTGTTTCTTGCTCTTCGTTAAAAATCAGTTCAGCTTCGATGTCAGCACTGTCTGTTTTCATTTCAGGAGTCGAACTTTTATTCTTTATACCCGGTCTCTGTGCTGCAACCACTTTTTTTATGTTCAGAGATTTTTTGACTTCTTTTGCCACGTTTTTCCTAACAAAAATATCAACAACCTTTTAAATCATAACGACAAACAATCTGTCAGTTTATAAAAAAACATCAGTTTTACTGAACAATACAATAAACCAATTCATGTATATTATACAACTTATAACATAGAGGGCAAAATTACTCGGTGCTGATTGGCTCACGAGGGAGGGCTTTTTTCTTTAATTTAGGTCAAAATTACTTGGTGCTGATTGGTTATTGGTTTGCAAAATATTTTGTTTTGGCAATAATGGCTCCGAGGTTTGCCGAAGTTGATGATTATAGATTTAATGTTTTCTAGTGAAAACGAAATACCAGAAAAAGTACAAATTATTGGATAAATGTGTTTCAGAAGTGGACAGCAGCAAGGAAAGTCAAACAAGCGAAGAAAGTGCGCAAAGAATTTTGCTCTCGATGTCATAAACATGTAATCGCATGGTTCCTCGTAAAATTAAGGATTAATTTCACTTGTGTTTTCAATTTTTCCCAAATTACCCTCGTCGCTCTGCGACTCGGGCAATTTTTGAAAAAATTGAAAACTCTCGTGAAATTAATCTTTAATTTTACTCGGCCTCATGCGATTACTTTTGTTATATTACTCTAATTAAGGACCCGTTTACAATTAGAAAAAATGGGAGCGGCGCGCATAAGAATCGGAACTGGTTCCCCTAAAGAATTTCGATTTACACTACACAAAAAATGTTAAGGTACGGATCGAGCGAAATGAGGTACGGATCAGACGAGAAATGGGTCCGTAATCAATATTTGTATGCCAAAGAACAGTTAAGTGTTTACACACGCATAAAGTGGGTACCGCACCAGTTTTTATCCGATCCGGTTCACGAAAGGGACCGCATACGGTTGCGGTCCTGTTTTGGAACGGATGGGATAAGAAGGAACGGATAAAGTGCCGTTTACACGAAAAGATTTTATTCGAACCGTTCCATTTTTATCCGAGTCGTTCCACGTTTTTCGTCCAGTGTAAACGGGCCTTAAGTTATTTTTTTATCTTTTACCTTTTAGCAAATTGTTTTCCCGTTGCTTTCTGTGAAGAATAAAAGTCAAAGTTGAATCAGTTTCGAGATAATCAGATGTTAATATTAAATGACGTGTATCTGCATATAACATACATCATACATACCTTTGCAATAGCTGAGCCTTTCTTAGGCTTTGTATGGGAGACTTGTTTGCCCGAGTTCTTTTTACCTGCAATATAAAAACTATCTATTGAATACTCGCTAAATTGTTGTTGTTTTTCTAAAAATTAATATAAAACTTAAGAAATGCGTCTGTTAGTGAGATAAAACTAAATCTTGAAAATTTTATGACGTTTACAAGCCCATTAGAGGCCAATATATTTGTAGCTAGGTTTTTGCGCGGTTTCAAAACCGAACGAGTGCTCAGCGAAGTAAGAGTATCATAGAAATTTGGACGACGCGAAGGTCATTTACTAATCATTTTCATCTTGAAATAAGTCCGTCCGGAATTCGAATACAGGAACTGTAGTTTTTGTTCAGTCAAAAATGTAAAAAAAACACATTATGAGAACATTTTAAGCTAAAACACTTGAACTATTCAAAAACTTCGAGTATCATCCCAACATTTCGCCTATCTTTAAAAACGATATAATTTGACAATCTCATGTGACTTTTTTATTAAAAAAAATGGCTACCTTGAATGTTAATTTTTGTATCATTTTTTGCTTCCTGTTTAGCAAAGAAAGAAGCGATTACATTAGGCTTTATGTTGTTGATAGATGGTAGTAATAACTAATGATTTCAAAATGGATGTTTAAAATTAGTTAAATACATAGTTATGATGGTAGTTGATACAATAATTGATGTGGTACCATGAATGACGCAGCTGGTAAGATTTTTGCCTTCCAACCACAAGGTCCCAGGTTCGATTCCTCGGCTCTACCGACAGTTGAACATTTGTGTGACCTTCTTTTCCGCTAAAGCTTACTCAGCTTTCCATCCTTACGAGGTCGGTAAATGGGTACCAGCTACGGCTGGGAGCTAACCTGCGATGGATTAGTGTCCCGTCCAGGGGGAGTCAAGGACTTTCACCCACCTACAGAAAACGGAGATAAGCGCCGGTTCCACTGGGCCAATAAGGATTTAGCTTTTACAATGAATGAGAAATTATTTAGATAATGTTACTGATACCTAATGGTTTGGACTGGGAATTACTTTGCCTGCTTACTCCATTGCGCAAGTCCCTACATTTAAAACATACTCCTTCTGGCCGCTGGCTAAATGTACCGCACTTGCTGCATGTTCCTTCACATCCGGGAATACTCGCTGAACACGTGCGACAATTTGTTCCTGTGCACTCCTGAGGCCCAGTCTCCCTTTTCTCAAACTTTTCATTGAGGGACTGGTAATCATTCTCAATTATGCCTTTTCCATCTTTGAGTTTCTGAAGTCGACGTTCAACGCTTGAGGTAGGACGCACAGAATCTATTCAACATTAAGGCAAAAGAAATCACTTTAAAAGGGAGTTGTAAATAAATAAATAAATAAATAATTAAATATAATTAATATTTATATAGCGCTTATCCTAGAGCTCTAAGCGTTTTACAAATAAATACAAGTTTTTAACAATTTGAGGGTCTTAGAAAGTCCGCTGAGCGGCTCACATGTTATGGCGCAAATCGGCAGCCGATAAGAAGTGCCCTCAGTTGAAGAGACAGACAACAACACCAGGACCACACTGCTTTTTACGAGAAGTGTGTGGGTTCTTTTAAGTCCCTAGACAGAGAGATCGAGAGACTGGACCTACGGTTTTACGTCCTTATCCGAGAAGACGTGAAGGTCTAACCATTTGCAGATGTTAGAGCAAAGGCAGCACCTTCTCCTCAATTATTTTAGGACCCTGAGTTTTGGTCCGGCAGGGAATCGAACCCGAGCCTCCCGCACAGCAGACTGGCACCTTACCAGCTGGGCTAACCAGGTAATTGTAAAAGCGTAATGCTTGTAGGATGTAGTTTTAATGATAATCACAAGAGTAGATAGTACATACGTGCTGCTATTAAGTATTTGCGTCCATTTATTTGGCACTTAGCCTACGCTGAATCAACACTATAACCTTTTATATATAACTTTATGACAAACACAGAAGACCAGTAATAAACCCTCATGGTAGCTATATCCACACGGCAGTTTCTGAATATTTCCTTAGCAATAATCACTCTCACACAGATACGATTCTTATTCCTCTTGAAGTTTTAAAATGTAAACGTGATTCAGTAAGGAAAGCTAGCGAAGCACATCTTATTCAAAAAGCTAAAACCGTTGAACCATTTGGCATGAATAGACGTGATGAACAATAACTCATCTTATTTCCGTCATTCTTATCTTATCCCTATTTATTATGTTATACTATAGCCCATACCTTTCCGTTATACTATCTTATATTGTTTGTAATTTCCGTCCGTTATTTTTAAAAAACATAAAAAAAGCTGTAAAGTAAATTGTCCTATTAAACCTGAAGAATACTGGTAATGGGCAGTTGAATTATTGTGCATCGTCTCCACGTCTCTTTTTCACGTTGTAAATCAGTTTTTGCTAGTCTTTTTAGACAAAAATTTAGTTTATATTTAACAATTATTCTCAGAAGTCGAGGTGAATAGTGGCAGAATATACTTTATCAACTTCTTATTGTTAAAGGAGTTGTGTTATCTTGAATTTGTAAATTTCCGATTCTGTGCAAAACAAGCATTGTGGTTTTAGTTTGAATTGTTTGAATATTAAAGCGCTTTTTACCTAGAAAAACACGCAGTCCGTATTTTGTTGCTTTCTTGGTATTTTCTGGAATTGCATATCTGTATTTTCAAAATTTCACCATCCGTAATGATCACAAAAACGGGAATTTTCCGCCGCCATTTTGATACAAACATTATCCCGAGTGGATATTGTCCATTAGCCCGAGATAGGGAACCAATCAGAATTCGTATATCGTCAAGGTCACTGAGTTTGTATATACTAAAACTTTATATTCATCTTTTAACTCTACTTCGTCGGTTACTGACCTTTCTTGGGGGAAGATCCCCTTCCCTTCTGTGAGTGATGCGTGCTGTAAACTATTTTTGCCAGATATTTTTCTTGAGTGATTTCTTCAGATATGACGTAATCATTGACGTCACTATAGGCAATTTCTTGATAAGAGTCAGAGCTGCTCCACGAAGCTCTCTCGGTCCTCGCCTGAGCACTTTTTGTCAATCTCTTCTTTCCTTTCGATTCTTTTGCCATGCTTTTAAGCAGAGCAATTAGTTCTGAGTGACGGTAACTTTTCTCGTAAGGACTGCCATTTTCTGAGTTATCATGTGCTTCTTGTCTCCTTTCGGCCTCTCCCTCGCTATCTGCCAAATATCCATCTTGGTGTGAGCGGCGATAATTAGATGCAGGTTTTCCCTATTAGAGTAAAGTTGTTTTCAATTTAAAGGAAAGCTAACTCTTTTTGGTTTGATCAAATTACATCTTTTGAGAAATAGCGAGAATTGCTTGTGGGAATTGGCTTTAATAATAATTAATAATATTAAAAGCCGTATCTTACAAGCATTACGCTTTTACTATATCTTATTGTCTCGTGAGGAATCGTGATCGTTAACATGCTATGCTGACGAGACCCAAAAGGCGGACACAGTTGTCGGTGACTTACGTCGGGCTAATAATACCTAGCCGAGGCAGCTGAACCATCAGTGGGTAAGCCCTGACGTTCCTCTACATCGAAACAGCTGACGGTGAGTTACACCGTGCTAATAAGAACTAGCCGAGGCAGCTAGCCCAACAGTGAGTAAATCTGACGTTTCACCGACCCGCGGTAAATTCTGCCATGCTGTTAAGACCTACAAGAGGTAGCTAGCTTGTCAGTTGGTGAGCCTTGACGTTTTTTTTACACCGCAACATTTGTCCGTGGCTGTTAACATCAGACTCACTTTTATTCATGGTAGATTTAAGAGGTAATACCTGCTACCAACGTGGCCTTAGTGCCTATATTAGTGGCTGCAAAATTTGATACTAGTACGTATGTGCTACCAATACTTGTACATCTTTTGAAATTCAAAAAAAAAAAAGTTTTTGTAGAGCGATTTGTTCATCCATGTCCCTGGAAATCATTTTCAAAATGAGCAAATCAAACAAAGTAGGAACCAATAATAAAAAGTATTATCAATATCTGTGGCTTAGGATATCCTTTTTAAATATTTAGCAAAACGTTTTTTTATATTGAGATATGACCACAAAAAAGTTTTCATTTTTAACAGAATTCCAAATTCCTGTAAATCAGTTTGATATTTACTCACGGTTTTGTTTTTTAGCCCAGCAGAAGGTTTTTTTCTAAGATTCGCTGACTGTTTGGAGACAGGTCTGGTGCGCCTTTTCTTTGTCTTTATCATATGTTGGGAGGAGCTACCTCGGCGTGATAGCCGCCGGCCACGGGTCCTATACACCGTAATATTATACGTCTCGGGAGAGCCACTCTCAAACGGAAGATTTCCCCCATCTCCGATATCGGGTACGGTTCGCTGTTGGATGTCATAAAAAATGTAATATTCATCCCCACTGTTATCACTATCTTCATGATCCCCTGCTGAACCTGGGGCGGAGTTTTCTCCGTCTCTTGATTTACTTGAGCTGAGGGTTAACAAGTTCTTTGCCCCACAATGTGGACAATATCTTGGAAGGGCAAACACGGTTTTAAATCTACCGTTTTCTTCCTCAGTTTCTTCCGGCTGAGCAAGATCATTACTACAGACATAGCATCTAATTAAGGCAAGTAATTCCTGTTTCGAAACCCCTACAAAGGGTAGGTTGTCTCCAGCCTATAATGGATGAGAAAGGATCAGAATGACAAGTCGTACAAAAGTATTTTCTATCACTGTTGTTATTAAACGTTAAAATGCGATGCTGCGTCGGTGTTTCTAAAGAAACAGTTTGATAAATTTGTAAGTTTTTCACCGTAGAAGAGAGAAAAATGCTGACGTTTTGGACTGTAGTCCTTCGTTGGAGTCAACCCTAACCCACTCCGACGAAGGACTACAGTCCGAAACGTCAGCATTTTCCTCTCTTCTATGGTGTAAAACTTACAAATTTATCAAACTGTTATTAGAGACTTTAAGCAATGAGGACAACAACGCCGACGGCGACGGCAAGAAAACAATAATAAATACAATAACTGCACGTTGGAATGCATCGAGCTGAGCATCTGCACGTAGTTGTCGGTAAAAACAGAACGTGAAAAGATCTATTTTGGAGTTCTGGGGACGACGAGGACGTGATAACAAAAATATTCTCAGTAGTTTTTTACCTTCAATGAGGAACTTTTTGTCGTTTTCGTTTCACAATGTTTAAAATGGAAAAAATAAAACCCTAATGATCTACACAAAAAAGTAAAGAGCAAATAAAGAATATATTTTTCTGAGGAAAAGGAGAATGCTTAAAAAACATCTTCAAAGCATTATTTGGACTTATATCCATTGTTATCTTAGATTTGATATCTTTTACTTTGCTGGATAAGTCTGGAATGATATCCTTTTGGGTATAAGATACTGTTCGTCACTTAAGGAATACATCTTATCTTTGTAAATGCACTTGCACAGCCATACAGCAAACACACAACACAAAATAACAATATTTAATTGTAACATATTGTGTACTAACTTTTAATGACAAATATTTGAATCCTCCACCGACTCGCACAATGGGGTTGAACGGAGTTAGCAGCTAAAAACAAAACCAGAAAATTATTTTACTTTTATATTTCATTCATGGTTTTAACTAAAACTTGCTGCTGTAAAACCGCAAGACGGGATGAAGTTGTAGTTGAAAGATAAAATACATCTCAAGTTTTCCACTCTGTTTAATACCGTAACTTTAAAAAAACTGGTAATGAATACTCGTTGAATGGCTGGCATAAAAATTGTTGAAGTGAATTGATAATTTAATTTCAATCTTTTAGTCAAAATATTTGTGAGCTAGCTGAGGCAGCCTTGGGAGAGATCGATCGATAACAGATATCGAAATACAAGCTCTCCCAAAACCAGTGAAGTTTGCATTATCCTGAGTAATTATGGAAGAGTTATATATCTTTTATAAAACAACACTTTTTAATCATAAAGCAAAACAAGGCCTTCAAAAAAAGGCCTGTTTTATAACAAGATGGTAGCTGCTTTAGAAGTTTAATACTTACTTTTTCGGAGTTTAAAGTTCTCTGATAGCGTGGACAAAAATCTTTGACTGATTGACGACCCTGATAAATCACATATCTTTGTTAGCACATTCAATAAAAAACAACAACAATTACTTTCTCCTTTTTATTACAACTATACTACTACTACAACAATTACCATTCCTATTTATATTAATGACTCGAACTGAGAGCCTGAGTGTTTTAATGCCGTCCAAGTATCGTACAAAGCTCAAACACTCAGGCTATAACACATGTGCAACCGCCTGACACGAAAACCCTAAAACCCATTGGGAAAAAATGGGAACGTATTCCCCAACCGAAAGCAGGCGCACTTACCTCTGTGGGCTAGAGTGATATAAGATTTACAGACATTAATTAAACAATCTAAAAAATTTGAAAGTTCGAGAGCTGAGATGAATATATTACATGCTGTCAAACCTTATAAATGCTTACAACAATAGACTAAATTAATGCAGTCATAGCGGCAGACGTGCATTACATACCAACAGGAAAATATTTACATTCTTTGTCACTGTCACTTACAGTTCAGCTCCGCCGAATGTAAATTATACATTTACTAAAACTCAGTAGTACAATTGCAAAACTACTACTAATGCTACTCATATCCACTGTAGGCTAATAGTCCACTCGGATTTCAGCCTCGGGTAGTCCATGTGTAAATAAGGTCAAAATAATTAAATAAACTTTCCTGATAAGGGCAAAAATTGTACATGCTCGATAACTTTACGAGTAAAACAGGGTGCGCATCGTGAAGTTGTGTTTTACAGAGTTTTATTATGCGAGCAAAATCGATATGTAAACTGACTGAATATTTCACGCTAATCAAAATATATTTTTACCTGTGTCACAACAGCTTCAAACACTCTGTAGGGTCTCCTGTTGTCACAGAAAGTGCGGAATGCCAACGGGGGTGGACCAATAAAAGTCATGAACTTTGACAAGTTTGTTCCTCGGCTGGTCTGCAGTTTCAGGAAAAATATAAAACGCACTGGACTATTCAATCAATTAATCAATCAATCAGTCAATCAACCAACCAATCAACCAACCAATCAACCAACCAATTAATAAATCAACCAATCAGTTAGTCAATAAGTCAATCAATCAATAAATTTATCAATCGATCGATTAAACAGTCAAGTCAATCAGTCAGTCGATCAACCATCCTTATTTGATTTTCATGAATGCAAATGGCACTTGACAGAGCAATGCAGAAAAACTTGACTCATTATTGATGTTCATCACTATCATTATTTTCATGTAATGGTTTGCAAATTACGAGCTCATCTACCATTAGAGTAACCGATAACGTCATTGCCGATATTGTCATTGTTGCCGTCAGCGTAGTTTTTATCGTCATTATTATAATAATTACAATTTCCTCAAATTTGATTGGCCCATTCTAAACTTTATTTTTCCATTTTTAGTTTTCGCCTTGGAAAACTGTCCGATAACAAAACTCTGTTATCGGCTACCTGTTATCGGGCATTTGAATGAACCAATCACAGTCTGGTTGTCAGGATTTCTGACCAATCAGCAACAAGTAAACACTACTGAGAGTAGCAACAACTTACCTCTGAAAACCGAGGCAAACAATATGGAGAATTTCACCTCTAACAGCTTTAATTCTTTTTACAACATGGATTTTCCTCAGTATCTCTACTCAGAAGACAGTCAACAGTCATTTAAACATTGAAACACAACTCCAAAACAATGTCTTCTCTACAACATAAATTACTCCCGAAATGCCGAATTTTCAAAAAATGTCATCTGCAAAAATTTTGTCTTTCAGATAAGTTTTCGGAAATTGCAATTATTATAATAAATTAGTAATAGGACTTCGTATTCGTCCAATTCTGTCTGTTATCATTATTTGTGATTAAACAAATTGGATTCGCGCTTCGCGCTTATCCAATTTCGTTAATCACGCGTAATGATAACAGACCGAGTTGGACTCCACTCAGTCCTATTACCATTACTTATCGTCATCATCGCTCCCGTCGCCATGATCATTTCCGTCAACACCATCATCGATATCGTCATTGACAGCGTATCTATTATCGTAGCCGTCATTTTTATTGTTACATCATATCGTAATTGGTTGTTGTCGTCATCGTCAACATCCCTCTCGGTGTAACCGTCATCATCATCGTCTCTGACAACGTTATTGTCATCGTCGCTTTTTGTTACTTTGTTGTCTTTATTATCCCCGATCAATTTAACCTACCAGTACCAGCGGGTCAAGTCGTGGCAACTTGCGGTTGACCGGGATGTGATTTTTTTCAAGCCATTCGATCACTTTGTCATGTTGAATGCTCTGATCGGATTGAGGATGACTGCCTCGGAGGCTCTGCCATTTAACAAGCGGGCTTGGATGGTACGCTCCAGTCTTTGCATCATAATTGCTTCGTGCTGTTGAGAGTATAAAGTTATTGATAAAAGACTTGCGTTTAGTAACTGTTTCTTCATTAGCTTTTTTTGTTTCGCTTTGTTTCAGAGCCAATACCACAGTTACTGTGGTTTTAATTGAATAACCATATTCTGTTTCATCTATTATTACTCTGCTATAACATCACAAACAAATGCATAGAAACGCCTAATCTATTTTATTGGTCTACTAGATCAAGTATATTCCTTCCAGATTCTGTATAACGTGACAACAGCGCCAGATCGCGTGACAGGGATTTCTTACCTTGCATTACATCTCTCTTTACGTTACATTTCTTTCGGGTTTTTTTTTTTCAGGATTTATCTCATGTATATGCGCTTGACGATGCTGTCGAATTAACAGTCGATCGTTTTTCCTCAACTGACTTGACAAAAATTATAAAATAAATATAATATAATAATGCATATTTATATAGCGCTAGCGCTAAGAGATTTGATAATAATAAGCGCTATATAAATATGCATTATTATATTATATTTATTTTATAATTTTTGTCTTTACAATGAAATACAAGGCACAAACAGTTGAGGGTCTTGGAGAGTCTGCTACAGCGGCTCACATATATTTGAATAACCAAGAAATGCCGTCAGTGAAAGAGACAGACCACAACACCGGGATCACTACCCTGCTCTTTCCGATAAGTGCGTGGGTTCTTTTAGGTCCCTCAATAGAGCTCGAGTGTTGATAAGCTGGACCTACACTTTAACGTCCTTATCCGTGAAGACGTGAAGGTCTAATCATTTGCAGATCTTACAGAAAAGGCAGCACCTTCTCCTCAATTATTTGAAAACCCTGAGTTTTGGTCCGGCCAGGAATCGATCCCGAGCCTCCCGCTCGATATAGACTGGCACCTTACCAACTAGGGTAACCAGGCGGCGGTAAATTATCTGTTTGAACGATCATAAAACAGGTTTTAATTGTAAAATATTATCTATTTGAATATGCAAGAGCATCATTGTCTGGTAAAGGAAAGCAAATCAGGTCAATATCATGAGATGTCGCCTTCAGTTACGGAAAAACTTTTGATGTAAAATGTTAAGAATACAGTTTTATCGTAAAACCTAAAAATCAATGTCAGGCTTTTCTTTTGCAACTGTTGAAAAACTATGAACTTCATAACCAAAATGATGCAATGATCTTTCACTTAAATCTTTAGTACGCTGTTCAATAAAAAAACAAACTCAAAAAGCACATATCGAGATGATTTTAACTCAAAAACAAACAAAAAAAGAAAAAAAAATAGAACAAACTGATATACTAAATTCAACATTAAAATGACGATATCATATTGACGAACAACATAATCGCTGGATGCCTTTTTGTTTCGTCGGTGGACGGCCAACTAAAATTAATCTACTCTCAACAACTTTTGCTTCACAACTAAGTTGCATGTTTAGAGCGTTACATCAGTATCGCAAAGGTCGCACGATCAAATCGTAATAAAGCGTGGATCTTTTTGGCTTAACTTTCGCTTCTTTTTTTAAAATTTCGTACATATTCGCAAAGGTTGCTTTCATACAATCATCGCAAATAATCGCGGTATAAGTTCAGGAGCCGAGAATTACCACTTACGGATATTAACCGACAAACATTTTTTTCATGATTTTTGCAGTTGACGAATAACAGATTTTCATCTTTCTCAGGGTTGTTTATTTTCTTAGCAAGTGTTTTTAATTTCAAACATTTTAAACCTAGACTAATTAAAAAAGGCTCTTATTAAAATATATTTTAAGAAAACATCAGTCCTAAGTTATTATAACCCGGTCTATAGTGCAACGCATCAAGTGCGTTGAAACTAAAAATGAAAGTGTTTTTGAATTCAGGTCGTTTGCACGCTATTTTTTACGCAATTTTGAGAACAATCTGTATACGGAAGTCATTAGTAAAAGTGATATTTTTTGTGATTCAAAAAGGTGAGGGAGACTTTTTCATCGTTTAGAAAATTTACATAATTATACAAATACGAAGGCGCGAATGTTGAGCAATCGACAACTGTTTTTTCTTATTCATTTTTAAAATTCCAAAGAAATATGTTACCAGAAACAAATAAAACAAAACACCGTCATGTTACGCTTGAAATGTCTTGCTAGTAATGTTAGAATAGGTAAAACACAAAATAACTTAGCAAAACGTCAAATCAATTTACACAACTCAAGGTTAAAATTTTTTCAGCACCGTTCTTAATTGTGTAGCTTAGACGATGAAGAATTCCAATCTTAAGTTCACGGCTAAAATGCGAGTTTTATCTAGTAACTTGCCGACGCCCTTTAAAAGGTATTTGTAAAGCCGAAGTGCTCATTTAACTAAAAGATTTAGCCATCTGCTTATCAAAAAGAAGGAACATGTTAAATGCACTCCAGGCAATGCATTTATTTGTCAAACTGATGTTGAAAAAGATTTAGCTGATTTTGTCCTTTTTTATAACAATAGTAAATGTTTTTTCATACTAGATGTTTTATATTTTTTGGCAGCCAGATTTAGCTTCTAGTTTGTTCATTTTCTCATCGAATATTACTTTAAAAAATTTGTAAAATGCGTATAGAAGCGAATAAGTACAGCCGGTATAGTTTTGGTAACTCTAAGCTCAAAATTTATGATCATCACCGTAAGTAGTGTCAGCAGCTGACGTTTCGAGCGTTAGTCACCTTCGAGTGTAATTTAGAAAACCCCAGACTGAAAATGGCATGACCACTTGAACATGTATTACAAGGAGCTAACAGTTCGAGCACTGTCCTTAGTCTAAGCAACCCTAATTTAGATAAATCAAGCGGTTGGAAATTTTATAATCATCGCCGTAAATAGTGTAAGGAGCTGGATCTTCGGGCGTTAGCCATTCGTCAAAGGAACTGTAATTTAGACGGCTGAAAGCTTTACGATCATTGCTACATGTAGTGTAAGGAGCTGTTTCCAGTGTTATTCCTTCGTCAGAGCAGCAAAAAGGTTAAACATTTTTTCATCTGCGCCGTAAAATTGAGTGCCATGCAGAAGCTGACTTTTCGAGAGCTAGCCTTTTGCTGAGCAACTGATGACAAGAGTAAACTAGTGAGCTTGTGAATTGACTCTTTTTAAAAAACCATTTTAATTCATCTAAAGGTGCTTCAAAAGCTTTTTAAAGCACATTTTTTTCCTTTTTGTAAACCACAAATGTGACTGTAATCTACTTTGATATAATAACAATCTTTTTCGTCACTGAAACACGAGTTTCCTCATCACCCTGGGTTTGCTCTCATTTCCACCCATTTAAACGACGAATCTTTGCTTGCAACTAATGTTCATGTTTAACATAATGAAAGCATATGCTGTAGAGAAAAAAAAGCCAAAACAAGTCGCAGAAGAAATTTTTCATGTTATATTCTAACTTGAATCTCAGCGAAAAATTTCCGGACGCGCTGCAGATAACTTAAAGTGGGTTTCAATCTGGCAAGTAGCTGAAAAAGTCTTAGTTTGTTATGAATACCTCGCAATTTATAAGCTGCAATTCTGTTTTCACCGCGCATTGTTGCAAAACTTTCAGAGATAATGTCACGTTCTACAGCACCTTTGTCTTTCAACAACTTAATCCCCTAAGATTTGTTACAACTTTTGTCGCTGTTGCTTCTCAAATACGTAAAGTTAGAACGAATAATAAGCAAAAAAAATAAAACAGAAACGCACAGTGATTCTTTCAACAATGATTCACAAAAAATAAAAAAATAAAAACAGGTAAACCAAAACGTACATAACATAAAAAGTATGTTCTGATAATCTTGCTCAAGTCTTCTAGAAGGCCTTAAAATAATTTGTTTTGAACTTACGACTTATTGGAGGCAGAATGATTTGGCTATTGTCCTTGTGCAAGTCTTTTCCGCTGTATTGTTTGGAGTAGTCAACAGGCTCCAAATAGAATCTCTGCTCATTTAACATTGGGAGAAACTTGTCGCTCGCAGGCATTATTCGTCATACCAAGTTTTAAATCAGCAAGAACTTAGCAATTTCAGATGTTGGTTCCGTTTGCGTCAATTCTTCTTGCTCTCCTTAAGTAATATTGGTTGTCATGGACAACTCGACTTTTGCAATATCGATAATGAATAACTAGAATGACAAACATGCGATAAGAGCTCTTTTCATATTAAAATATCACTAAAAAGTTTGATTACTTAATAGTTTTAGAGATTAAAATTGCTAGGCTACTTTCAGAAGACAATCCAGCATTGAAAATAAAAATTTGTTATCAAAAAATTCCAAATGATAAACAAGTTCTAACTGATTTGATGGTTATGTGAGAGATTTACTACATTATACAGCTTTTAATGGCTTTTAAAAAATACAATTTGTTTAGTGTAATTGTTAAGTCACTAAATTATGGGTATACTCAGCTTTTTATTACAATCAGTAAATTTTAGTGACTATAGTCCCAAATTGTTCTTTGTTTTTTACCAACGGCTAAAAATGCAGAAACAAAAATAAATAAAGCGACTGCGTTGCGAATGATAGTTCATAACGAATGAGAATGAACACTCTATAAGAGTCTGTTTTGTGATACCAGATCGAGTTTCTTTAAAATACAGAATGAGCTTCGATCTATGATAGATTTCGCACTCTATTCAAATAACATATTTTGCCTGCTCGGAATTCGGAATAACGCCAAACGGTAAGTTCAAAAATCAAAATGGAATTACGTTTTTCGCTAAGCAAAACACATGCGCTATTTGCCGTAGACCGTAGGCTATACGGTTTTCATTTCGAAACGGCGTTACTTTCTATTTTACATATACCACTATGAATTTTAATTCAAGGACGAGATTCTCATTAATAGTGAACCAATCAGAACGATAGAAACGCAATATTCGAGGTTGAAAATTTAATGAGAAGTATATGGGAATTTATGAATTCGTCCTGGACCAGTCATTCGTTTGAGTCATGTAAGCAGACCCCTAAAACTAAATATTTGTCTTACACTGCCGATTGCTGTGTTAAATTACAAGTTAAGTTATGGGCTTGTTTATGGGTTTATCTTGTCAAGTTTTAGCAAATTTGTCTCTGTTGTTCTTAAAACAAAGTAGAGGATTTTACGACGAGTCAAAAATTTTATCTTTGAGTTTTGAAAAATCTTTTGCAAGGGAGCCTTTAAAACGAACAGCTATTTATCAATATGAGTAAAGATCGTGCAATAATTCTTCTTTTTATATATAATAATATAGCAGACAAATTACACGGAATTCGGTTCTCGATTTATCTGTAATTGCCCTTCATTCGAAATTTCACATCGGCAATTAAAAATTGTCCATGGCAACTAGTTCGTCACGCGAGCAAAAATGAGGATGTCGTGTTTACAAAACACATTTTGCGACTCCGGAAGCGAAAAATTTAGATCTGAACTACGGTTAATTTGTCTGCAAAATTATTAAAAGGTAATTGAGCGAGTGCTGGTCAAAATTTCGAAAAAAATCACTTATCTTTTGGCCTAATTTTGAAAGATTTCGAATTAGGCCAAAAGACGCGTGATTTTTTTCGAAATTCGACTCTGCCTCTTTCGATTACCTACAATAATACGTGATGAATACAAATAAATAATCACGATAGTGGCGAACCGAAAAGCAGATATAACGCAGCATTCAATGAAGAAATTGAACAACAGAGGACAAGCATAGAAAAAAGTGCTACCATCACTTTTCTCACAATTTGAATCTAAACCCTACCCTTGGTGTTCCTTATACTTTAAGTAGAAAAAGGCAGAGTGAAAAACATATAAAAGAAACCTGGTTTTTGAATCAATTTTTATTTTCTAAATTATGACAAAATTTCAAAGTTTACAACAAACGCCAACATATTAGGGCTCATTTCTTGTTTAGAAGAAAAACGGCGCTTTTGCTGATCAAACATAATGAAAAAAGCGCCAAAATTACACATCTACTCTAATTTGCTTCATATGCCTTAGACTATCCTACCTATTATACACTTATATCACTGTATCTCCATTAACGGAGATCTATATGTCCAGCGTTTTCATGCCTACTGAAAAACATAAACACGCTACAATACGTGAACCCTTTTGACGCTAACAAATTATTTCGACGCAGCTCATACTAGCTTTGCGCTATTCGACGGCAAAGAACGAATGTCTATTCGGAAATTACAAGCGTTAGAATGCTTTAGGAGCAGGCAAAACAGTGTTTCCTCAAAGTGTTTTACAATTTGACTAAACAAAAATTGGAGTCTATATATTATCTTTCAAAAACCAGTCAAATATTGCACAAATAGGATTTTATAAAATTGCTCAGCGTCTCTTCTTCACATGTTAGTACTTCATCAAATCGCAAACAGAAATCATTTTGAAGTATATATGAACGGATATATGTCTAGTTCATCATTTACCGGTCGAACGGTATATCTAGAGTAGTTAGCGCACACAGCTTTTAAAGGTTGAAATGTATCAAAATCAAGAATCACTGTCTTTTTCCAAGAATTTTCTTTTTCTTCCTCTACTCCCCCCCCCCCCTTCATTTCTTTTCTTTTCATCTCCACTATTTTAAGTGAGCAAGTGCGTGCATGAACAGCGCAGTAAACCAGAACCCCGCACGAATACCAATTTTTCTCACGCCAAGCCAAATCCCTCAGGACATTCTGTGGTGGCTTTCAGGAGCATTGCACGGAGTTTATCGTAAGTCTCGTACGCCGGAAGGTCCAACTGGTTGAAACTGTAAAAAATAACACAGGAACAATTATTATACATTCAAGTAGGTTAACAGTCGGTTAAGGAATACAGATTTGCAATGCTTAAAATATTAAAACTATAATATGTTTCACAAGCGTAAATTCATACAAACCATGCTTTCGGACTAAGCGACCATCCTCAGCGACAGTCGGCGAAAACAAGACTCTGCTTTAGCGGAACATGTTTGTAACAATGACCACTCAATCGATTTCGAGAAGAGCAAGATTATTGGTAAAGAGAATTATTTGCTTAAGAAAAGATAAAACAAGCACGGACGATTGGTCTGACTCAGAGAGGGCTATCGCGAATAGGGACATTAAAAGAACACTATTTTTTAGTTGATCCAAATCGGACCTGTTTTGTCTGCAAGGGCACTCCCAGCCCTATCTAACCTCCACGGGAAGCCCGAGTAAAAACTGAAATCCACATTTGCCGCCGAAAATATCCGCAACTGGCGCATTATCTGTCCTCTCTGCCGAAGAGCCAACCTCGACCGTTTGTAACTGCTAGCCCTACTTGGATTTCGTTATAACGAGTTTAGGTTTGGCTTCCTGATTTTTGTTTTTTGGTTTACACAAACAGTACATTTGCATCATTGTATTTTTGCACCTTTTTAACTTTTTCCGCTGACTACGGGAGCCTGGCCTCGAGAGGACCATGTGTCCTATTTCCAGTGCTCCTACTCTATAACACCATGCACCAAATATTGTCAATAAATAAACAAACAAACAAACAAATTAATAAATAAATAAATAAAAAATGAAAATAAAAATTTACCATGTGTGGGCGCAGGGCAAACGATCCGTGGAGCGGTCATCTCTGTGAATCTGGAACTTCTGTGGTCCGTTCATTCCTTCCAGAGCAGCGAAGCCTTGAAGAGGAACCTTAGAGGAACCCGTCACAAACTGCAGCACATTGGCACGTTCTGTCTGGTCGAAGGACCGAAGAGCGCGCCAGAACCACTGCACCTAAACACATCGAACAGCACATATATATGCGTTATTGAACAAGCGTGAGGTTAAGATGGCTGGATGTTGGCCAAGTTCTTTTTTATTGCGTTATTTTGGACCGAGACGAAGTCGAGGTTCATGAAAATGCAAAAAAAGAACGAGGCCAATATCCAGCTATCTTGACCGAACAA
>JAOEHV020023880.1:0-32944 GCA_025447995.2 Isaurus tuberculatus | reverse complement strand
AAGCGTCTACCCCCCCCCCCCCACACACACACACACACTCAAACTTGAATAAGTACTAATAAAAGAGACTTCATCGAAGAAGGAATTTTCTTCAGAATATTTACCATTTGTTTTGTTGCAAAATAAACATACTACACTTGCTGAAAATAGAGAAAATTTAATAAGCCGCCAGCCTAGAATAAGCGCCCACCTCGAATAAGCGCTCACTCTCAAGGTCCAAATATTTAATAAGCGCCCAGGGCGGTTAATCGACCAAATACGGTAATGAGAGAAACGAGGCGCGATTGAAGTTGAGGCAGATGTGTACTTTTATGACTTACAGCATGCTTAGCTCTGTCTGCCGTCTGACCAGGTCGTTTTTCTTGTTAACCAGAATGAACCATTCCTGCAGCAGTCTTTCCTCTTCGTCCTCACATCCTGGACATATGCAAAAAAACAACAACGTGGCCTTAGTGCCCATATAAGTGACTTCAAGTACTACAACCTAGCACGCACATTATATCTATAGTTGTGATAAACAAATCAACTCTAAATAAGTTGAGGACCGCATTTACAATCATCAGAAGCGAGTATTTCTGATAATTATAATTTACGAAATCGGCCAAAATATCTATTTCGCCGGCATGGACTAGAAGACTGGGTCCTGGTGGAAGAATCATTGGTAGCGGTTAAGTGTCTACAAAGTAATGTTTCACATATGTTACTTAATCTGAGCTTGATCCGCTCCTTGTTTTTTTCATTTCATCCATCGCTAAATTATCGGAATTAGTGCCACCACAAGTGGTCACATCAATCACGTGGAGGTACATAAGGTCCCTTCTACCACTGTGTGGTGTGGGTTTTCGTATTATATAGTTAATGCGTGCTCTTTTGTTACGGTGTTGCACGAAAGCTTTCTATAAGAAGAAGAGACGATAGTGTTTAATTATATCTTGTTTCTTGTTTATACAGCCGTTGTTCGCCTGATAATTTGAATGGTATGCACAAAAAGCTCAATTCGGAGTTAATACTTAATACATATATTAAGTGAAGTTTAGAAAATAATAAATATTCACTTAATTTTTTGTTATTATTTACAGAAAATTAATAAGCCATCATTCTAGTGAATAACCCCCAGGATAACGCAGATGTTCCGAGACTAGTATGTCAAAAGGTAATGACCGCATTTATAGTATCCATAAAGATTGATATTATCGGATAACTGAACCGTTTCTTTTCTTTTGTAAACGTCATATATTCTATCCAATACAAGTAGGAGGTCAGAAATGGTTGAGTTATCATGTAATAGAAATTAAGGACATGAAAAATCGGTTACACTTCTATTGCGATGTCCGCGATAAAGCTGATGTGTAATTGTAAAAAACGTGGTATAAGTAAGGACTCAATCGCTTCCAGCGGCAAGTAAAAGTTTCAGCTAAAACCAGATATCTAGTATTATTACCTTTGTTTTTCATAGCACCCCGTAACTCTCTCTCAAGCTTGCTGGCTACTTTGTCCAGGGCACGTTGTTCTTCCTCCAGATTCAAAATCTCCTGTTTCACATATTCGGTCGTATCCTGGAAACCCTTGTAAATATTTAAAGTAAATTATTAAAAATAATAATAATAATAACAACGACAACAAATAATAATAACAACGACAACAGCAATAAAAACAAAATAAGAAGAGAATAATAAAAATAGAGCCCTCAACAGGGTTGGAACCCGCGTGATCTATGTATTACTGGTGCTGCTGAGCAAGTACTGGTGGCTCTAAACCAATTTTAGAGGGTCCATCAATGCCACCCAAAGGTGTCCAGCAATTACTGTGATTGAGTTTTGTACTCCCGGGATTATCAGAAACGACGTTGTGAACGGTCTTCGAAATTTACACACAAAACCTCGGTAGAGAAGCTAGACAAAATTTTAGGCTTCGATGGGGTTCAAAACCTATCTAGACTTTTGCGATGGCGGTGCTCTTGCTCACCTGCTACCGATCACAAAATTTCAGGTCCTATCTTATGATTTCGTTTAATTTTAAAGCATTTTATAGATAAATGCACCGCTTTTATAACCTTTTATCCTCTGGAACAGTATATAATTGTCATGTATTACCAATATGACAAAAACGAGAAATGTTTATACAAAAGAATGAGTTTAACTTAAGTGACTTCATTTTTAAACAATGGGACTTTTTTCGAAGTTCCTATTTTATTTCGTAACTATTTGCTAAAAATTCTCCTACCTCATCCCCTTGCGTGTCCTCACAACTCTCGCTAGTGGGGTCAGCTTGGACACTGTCATTCACAATGGCAGAAGAACTCGAAGACACATTCTCACCAGAATCTGTCTCAATAATAAACAAAAATAATGAGGTACAATCGGCAACAGTCGAGTGAAGTAGGAAAAGAGAAAAGGCTATAAAATACAAATGTACAAATTAAAGATAATGCGAAAATGTGTAAAGGTGCTACTGGCCTGCAATACCGCTGGAGCATAAAGAGTGATAAAAAAAGTTCAAAAATGGTTAGATAAAATTGATGTCGCAGAAAGTTCGACAAGATTACGAAAGGCAGGTTTACAGGGAACTACGGTTACAAAAGAGCTGGTGGTAGCTTTGAATCTAAAACAAAATACCGGGCATAACATCTAAAACTCAGATGAATTATAATAATAAAATAAAAATGAAAATGAAAATATCAACAGCAGAAGGACGTTTTGAAGCGATCTTCGTTATATACACAATAGATATTTTTCATCACATGATAAATGTTCTCAGCAACAAGCTAATTGCGCGGTAATATGAATGCTTTTGTAATTTTCTTACGTGAGTTTTAATCCGTGAAAATTTCATTGTTTTACAAATAATAGAGAGATTTAGCATCACGCTCATCACGTGGCGACGATTTTCCCGCCATTTTTCATGTTTTGCGGTTCCGCTTTGTCGTTTCAACGTGAAAGCAAGTTATTTCGCGTTTACCGAGTAAGCAAGGTTAAGTACCGCCAAACGTGAAAAATGGCGGGAAAATTGTCGTCACGTGGTCACTCATGCCGTTCACGTAAACGTGGTGCTAAATCTCTCCATAAGAAATGAAAAATATATTTTTCTAACAATGACTGCTAACAAAACGTGTCACCGACGATGAAAAAAAAATCTTAAAACTACATAGTGTAAATCAATAAATATCTGGAATCTTTGGATCAAGATACTCTTAAAACCCAGCCATGTAAAGCTAGAAAAAGTGAAAAAAGTCTATTCTTACAATCCCAGTTGTTTCAAAGGAAAGCTCGGAAAAAATTTCAGGTTGCGACGAGATTCGAGCCGGCTTTACCTCTGCAGAATCAGCACTCTCACTTTTTATGAAGCCACAGCTCCTGGCAGCAATACAATTTTAGTGGGTCCCTCACTGTTACTTAAAGGCTTACACCGATTATTATGACTGGGTTCAAACCACGGTCATTTGCAACAACGTTACGAAACAAAGTTCTCGCGTGAAATATGGAATTTGAGCAATTGACAAAAAAAAGTTGAAAATACCTCAAGATTCGAGTCCCTGACCTCTGTGATTAATCAGAATAATAATTTCAATATAGTTACACTAAATATGCAACAGAAAAACAAACACTTAATGAAACTTAACAACTGACTGAAGAAACCAGACTAAGCAAAGAGAAGGAAAACTTTACTTAAAAGTGCACATGTATGAATAAACGTACGTTAACGTACGAGTCTGCGTATGCGTAACGAAGACCAACCTTTACTGTCTTCCAGATCACTTCGCTCTGTGTCACGCCTGTGTCTGACGGGACGAATGTTTTTAAAATCCATTTTGCGCGTCTCGGCGTACGCATGTGCTGCCGCCGCATGGCCGAGTTTTTTCTTGCTGGGAGAGAGCGACGGTGACGAGGTTGTTTTGCGCTCTGTACGGCCGAGCGAGTCCTGCTGACACGGCCATTGGTCTATCATCTTCTCTGATACAGTTTTGCTTTCAACAGAATTGGTCTGACCTTCTTTTAACAGTTCCTTAAATCGGCGGAGTTTTTCACTATCGTTATTTTCTCGAGTTGCTTTGTTAGAGAGAAGTTCATTTCGTTCATTTTGGAATTTATCTCTTGGAGAGAGCTGCAAAGATTGTATCTTTTCGTTATCCTTTGTAAGTTTGACCTTTAATGGCCGATGTTCGAACTTCCTGTTTGTTTGAATTGCAGATTTAGCAGTTTCATTGGGCGAATTTTCCTTAATGTCTGACTTTGGATTAATATGCTGTGGCCCCTGGGATGAGGCAATTCCAGACACTGGGGGAGGGGGTGGCGTTCTTGAGGGTGGGGCAGGAGCTTGTCGCTTCTTCTGTCCTGCTCGTGGTTTTGCTTCAAGCAACCTCCGGTTATTTGGTCTGTTTCCAACAGTCGTTTTCTTGCTCTCGGCAGAATCCCCTGGGGGCGGTGGTGGGGCTCTCGAAGGAGGAGTTGGTGCCTGGCGCTTTTTAGGTGATGGTTTGCTCTTTTCGCTTTTACTCAACGTTTCATTGATTACCTTTTGATTTTTGTCTTGTTTTAACTTTTCTTGTCCCTCCTGCATGCACGAAAAAGAATACAGGATACGAAACTTTAGTTATTTCTTTCTCTAAAAAGACACTTTTACTGCTTTGTTGCACGAAATTTTAGCGACAGCTTTTTTAGCGAATTAAATGATTTTTTCTAAAATTTAAATGTAAGGTTTTCAGTTAATACATTATAAAAATGGAGCCTCAAAGGATGGGGAAAGCAAGATTCACGAAAACTGCAAGCAAACCAATACCTGTTGATCAATCTGAAGTAATTTATCCAGTTTGATTGATGTTGTTAAGTACTTCTAATTTAAGAAATAGTGACTCTGCGTGACAACTTAAGTATAAGTGAGGATACCTTTGATATGTATATGAATTTTGTTTGTTGCTTTAAAAGTTAGTTAATAGAACGTTGTATAATTTTTGGTTTGGACGTATGAATTTATCACAAAACTCTTCAGTTCTCGTAAATATAAAGTGAAAATGCACGCCTGGAGATTTCAGAAATTGTCGGAAACCAGTTTTCGGTTCCATAAATTCTGATCTTGGGAACCTATTTTTTTTATAAAGGAGACTATAAAAAGTAGGGTTGGAATTTTATAATAAATGTATTTCTAGATAGCAAGCATTACGTCTACTGACTACATATATAGCTGTATATGGAAATTGATAGCTTATTAGTTATAATACGGTTTATCAGGCCTGGAGATTTCAGAAATTGTCGGAAACCAGTTTTTGGTTCCGTCATTTTGCCAGCACGGAACCGACACGTAACCGTGAAATATTCTGGCCTGAAATAATAAATATAAAGCAAAGTCACAATTTAAGCTTAGAAGTGCTTTTGAATTACTAGCCATTGCAGAATAAATCTTTACGTAAATTATGTTATCATAAAGAACAACGTACCGTAGCGGATGTGTTTGGGTCGTCTTGGGCACCTCCATCATTCGGTTGAGAAACTTTTCTATTGGTGGTGGTGTCATTATCAACAGACTTTTCTAGTTTCTCTGCAGCCACACCTAATGGTCGATAATTAACGGTATGAAAGCAACATTTCACACAATCAGTCTGTTTTTCAGAACTTTATTTAAATCCATCAAAGTAATATATTACTTTCAGCAGCCTAAAATTGGCAACTCATATCCGGTATCACTCAGCCAGTGACTGTTACAAATAAATTCTGTATTTTGATTACCTACATTAAGGAAAGTCTTTCTTCAACAGGTCCATAGTGCTTTTGTTTTTCTTTTCACAAAAACGAGTAGTTTTCTTTTTCGTAAAACTAACCAGAATGCCAAGTTTTAAGTTGATACATCGAGTTTTAAAAATATCTCATTCGTGTACAACGCCCTTCTGGATATGCCGCCTTTTTGATCCATTTTAAAATTTATCTAAACGATGGAACGCTTTTAAAATATATCGTGACACTCCAAATTCTTTATCCCAACATTTCTTATTTTTATTTGTTCTTTCTAGTTCATAAGATAGCGTTTGGCGATACATAAATATAAAAAAATAATTCCACAGTAAATAAATTATTAAATACCAACACAATGAAACAAGGCTTTTAAAAACTCAAACCTTCGACACGTTCCCTTGGCAACAAATCACTAGCTCCAGCCTTTTTACGTGCCTCCATCAGCACACGGCGCGCAACGACCTTGATATCCTCTTTTTGTGAAGAGGCCTGGGGAGACTCTTGGTCCTTCCCAGGCCCTGCTACCTTGGACTCTTCATATGTTGGCACGAGAGGCGACGGACGTGTAAGAGATGTGGGCTGACTTGAGGAAGCTGCGCCTGATTTCGGCCTTTGACGCCTCTGAGTTTAAACAAGTTGAACAGGGCGTTAGTTTCCAAATCTAATATACAAACTTTGTTTGTTGAATATATAGTTAGAAAGCCAAGGAGCCTCAATGCATTTCCAATACAAAGGAAATTTTTAAAATAAAGGATTATATCAAATATACTCTCTTTATCGCCGAGTGTTGAAAAATCCTTCACAAATCAACAGTGTAAGCAAATAACAATATTTAACACAAAATAAAATAGGTGTTTTTATTGCTCATGTATTATTTTGATGCAAGATGACTGACAAAAAACACATTGAAAAAAAAGTTTAACTAGTGTTTCCATAGATGGATATGTTTATTTAACATGCGACGATAAAAATTTTTCAAAACTCGGAGACGCATAGGTATTTCATGGAGAAATATCAATATATTTTATACATACAGTTTCATAGTAAATCGACAGGAAGTTCCAATATTCTCTGACAATCTCAAGTAACTTTTCAATTGTTTTTTGCAAGTGAATAACTAAAAATCCTTACCAGGCTCCCAGTTAAGTTGCCTTGTCTTATCAACCATGGACTGTCGTCTTCAGATGAGACACTGACTTCCCTATCAGCTGTCACGGCTGTTTCTCTTACATCTCCTTTGATTTCCTGCACCAAACACAGGCCAAATACATCATGAATGGAAATGAAACAATGGATAGACTAAACAATCAATCAACCTTTCAACCAATTCATCAACAAACCAATCAACCAACTATTGAAACAGTCGATAAACTAAAATATCAATTAACCTTTTGAACAATCAATCAACAAACCAATCAACCAACTGTTGAAACAATCGATAGGCTAAACCGAAAATCATTCTTTTGACCAATCATTTAACAAACCAATAAATCAATCGACCGAACAGTTAACCAACCGATCAATCAATCGACAATCAAACAATTGATGAGTTAATCAATCAACAAGTTAATCGGCTAACCAATCACCCTATTGAAGAAATATTCAATAACCGTTAAATCAAAGTGTTTTTAGGGAATATTTTACCTGAAAACAATATCAATCTAGGATGTTTTGAATGCCAAATGAAATAAGAATCTCTTGGTCATTTAATTAGTTTATAACCATAATTACCTTACTTAAATGAGTGAGTGCATATAATTGAATCAGTAAACAACTGAGCCGTAAGTGATTGACTGAGTAGTAATAACTCGAGTGAGTAGACAAAATGATTAATTAATCAAGTGAGGAAGTAGACTTTTATAAATGATTGATTGAATGAATGAGTTGACGTAAACAATAGGCCCTTTGCAGCTACAGATCACATGGTACAATATATGCCAGACTGGAGAGCAAAGCATGTGACAAGTCTCCACTGGCAAATGAAAAACAAAGAAAAATCACATTTTTCTAGTTAGTTGTATGATGTCTTGAATACTTTGATTTTGCCCTCCAGTTTAGCGTTTTTTGTACCATGTGACCTCTAGCTGCAAAGGGCCTATTGATTGAGCGAGTGAGCGAGTATTGATGGAAATGATTGTTCGAATGAGTGAGTGGATGTGAATGATTGATCAAGTGACTGAGTAGATGAAAGAGAATGAGTAAGTAGGTCGGGCAGGTGTGAGTAATTAAGTACTGGACGCAAGTGTTAATTAGCCTGTTGGGTGGATATAAGTAATTAATTGAGTTAATGAGCTGACGAACAATGTATAAATAATTAGAATGAAAAGAAAATGGACAGAGACTTGAAACTTCATTTATACAATCGAAATGGTCGTCATATTTGTGTCCAGTCCGAAATACAAGCTAGTCTCAAAGGTATTCCATCTGATAAAAAAACACCACTTTAAAAATTTTTGCCCGAGACCCTTTGACTAAACTACCATTGGCATACACTTACCGTTAATCCGGATTTCCCTTCCTTCGCATTTGCTTCAGCTGTTGTTGAGTTTGATGACTTCTCACTATGTTCATCATCATCGCCATTAATTCTCCTTTCCTCATTTTTCATATCAGATAACTGATTTTCTGAGTCCGAATTTAAATCTTCTGTTATGTTTTTTTCTTTCGTATTTTTTTCATGGAGATCATCATGAGATCCCTCAGTTTCAACATTAGACATTATCTCATTTTTCATTATAGAAGTTTTTCCTTTATGTTTCGGATAAGTTCTTTCCCTAGAAGAATCTGTAGAGGGTGAGTTAAACTTTTCGGGCTCGTCCACTTTATATATTCCTATACGAGGTGGTTTAGGGGGAGGTTTAAAAGAAACTTTACTTCTAACATCCTGATTGTCATCACTTTCCTCCTGAAACGGATTTGAACTAGTTTCATTTACGTCATTCAATTTTACATCATCTAAATCACATTCAGAATGAGTCTGTAATTCTTCCTCTTCATCATCATCGAATGGGTTATATGCATCGTAACTGTCTCTTTTCCTTGATGAATTAGTCTTTTCTCCTTCAACGTCTTCATCGTCGTCATCTTCGAATGGATTATAACCAAATGTGGGTTTATCATTAGCAGATTTCGAATTACTGTGCTTATTAGATTCAGTTGTAGTTTTTATTCCTTCACCAACATCATCATCGTCATCATCAAAAGGGTTGTACCCTTCAGCGTGTTTTCTATTTGTCTGTTTATCTCCAGTATTTCCATTAGAAATTTCTATGACTTCCTCTTCTTCGTCCTCAAATGGATTGTAACCTCTTTTAACACTAACTGAACTACAACTATCATTAACTCTATGACTAATAGCAATGGAAGTCTCCGCAACATTTTCAGAATGTTTACTTGTTAAACTTGAATTTTCACCTGTATCTTCTACTTTTTTTAAAGTAATTTTATCCGATGACAAATTATGTTCTTTTTCACTGTATTGGTTCTGAGTATCATCTGATTTCAGTTTACTTTCAGGAGTAGAGGTAGTCAGAGGTGAAATTGGGTTTTCTTCGTTATCACAATCATCATCATCCCCTGAAAATGGGTTGTACCCCTCCGGTTTACTGGTGGTGGGACTGAATTGTTCTGCTCTAGCCCTTACTTCACAAATCGCTGGAAGGTAACCAATACTACTCCGCAGGTTTAACAACGATGGAGCCTTTGGAGTTGTAAAGTAAGTTTTTATTTGGAACAGGTATGTCATGACTGACAGCTTGTCTGGTTTGGACTTTAATGCGAGGGTCGCTGGGTCCAGCAGGCGAGGAATACCGAGTCTATCAAACTCTTCAAATACCTGCAAAATAATAGATTCTTGTCAAAATAATCGAAAAATTATTAAAAATATAAATTTTAACACAATTAGAAAAAATCGAAGTGTTGGATAGCATAAAAAGTCCTAAAGAAATAGGAAGAAGGAACAGGTTACAGGAAAATCACTGGCAGTTCCAAGAGAGTGAGGATTATAACCTCCTCCCCCACACCAAAGAAATACTTTAAAATTTCACTAAAACCAGTTATTAACTTTGGCTGATGGAGGTTGTTTTCTTTTATTCCTGTTTTCATCCAAGACTAGAGTAGTTTCTTCTTTTTCTCAATGTTTTGGTTACACTGTTACTATCTATGTAGATAGCAGTGCAAATTTACGTAGTCACCGAGTCTAGTACAGTTGTAACATTCTGGTTGCCAGTACTCAAGTTGCACTAAAAACCAGGAAGGTGAAGTTTCGGACCCCACTATTCATCCACAAAAGTTCTTTGTGCTATTCAAAATACATCTCACATTAACATGGTGAATATCAACAAGAATGAACTTGTGAAGATCCTACCATCCGGTTGTTATCTTCAATGTTCCGGCGATCAAGGGACTTGAAATCTCTGGAAGACAGAAATTTGAAACATTTTACTCGTTTGACAAAAGGTTTTCTGTTCATTTATATTCTAATCTATTAGTTCTTATAGAAATCATAGTTTACTCTGTAACACAACTAACTAGGTCGTGATTATACAAGTTTTGGAAACTTTTGGTTCCAAAACATTCCAGAAACTTTACACGACCATATAACAAATATCAAGGTGTTGAATATTAAAAAAAGAATGAAAAGAACTAAATTAATTTTCTCTTAATTTAATCTCCAAATCAACAATGGAGAACCAGTACTGTATTGCCGCCCTACTAATGCTGCTTAGCTATGGTGTTTTCAAGATTTGCCAGAGCTTGATTTTGAAGTAGATTTTTCGGTTTTTTCAGGGCTGTCCATAACCAGTAAAAACCCTGATTGAAATGACGAAAGAACAAAACTTCTTAACTATGTTCTATAGACTTTCAAAAATTTATAGATTTTCACCATTTGAATTTTTTTTCTCGACACTGGATCAATTTTTTTAACTCTTACAAAATATAAAACTATGAACAGTATATGCATATGATTTAAAATTTGAAACATCCTTATTCTACAAAAAATAGGTTTTTAGAGGAGAAAAATTTAAAATACTCACATGAGACTGGGTTCAAAGTGGTGTAGAAGAGCACAGAAAGCCAGACCATTACGCCATGAAGTCGTCATGTTTTTGATCCTCACTCCTGGGTATCCCTCTGTGCATTTTCGACACCACTCTGGGAAAAAGAGAAGTTCTTAAATTATTTGACACAGCAACCTTAAACACGATGCCATAGTTACCACAGTTTGTATGATCTTTCCTTACCAGACACAACATTTCACATTAAAAACCCAACTCCGTCAAGATTTTAACATTTTTGTGAACTTTTTTTTCTGTCCTCATCGACTCAGATTCCATCTACAGTGTAAATTAGGTGGGCAAATGAGTACCAGCTTCTGCTGGGACCTAACCTGTGATAATTTACTCTCCCATCCAGGGGGGAGGAATCAAAGACTTTAACCTGCTTAACTCTAGAACCTTGAAAAAAGCACAGTTCCACAAGCCACTGGGTTAACAAAAAGAAAAGGAACCTAATATGTGTATACTTGAAGCTAACTCCTTAAGTACTGCAGTTTTAGTTCCCTAACTCAGACGAATGATTAAAAAAAACATTATGGCAATACTTACCAAGAAGCTCTGTCTCAGCTGCACTTGTGTGTTTGGTAGCCTCCTGCAACATACAGTTAACACCTTATATAACTGGGTTCCCATTAACGCGCCGCGACGCGTATTTGACGCGTGAAATTTGAAAAGGACGCGTGACTTTCGGGCTACTTGCGTCCCTTGGACGCATAGGAATCGCGAAAATGCATGTAATATCTCTGTGTCAACATATGATGAGAAAATTTTTCAACAAATTATAATTCATTATCCTTCGTTCAATCTCCCGCTTGTAGTTCAACACTGCCGTGAGAAAACTTTTTTCCTTCTGAAGTATTGAAATTTTGGGACCCCTCAGTTTTGGAAAGGACCCCCCATTTTGGCAGACTTTGGGTCCCAAGGACCCTTGATAGTCAGAGCTAGCACGAACCGTGTATAACATGATTGTTATATTTGCATACCATCTCCAGCGGACTTAATGTAATAAATATAGTAAGAAGGGGACTCCGAAAAACATTATGGAAGAGTACTAAATATTTTAGTAAACAATTCTAAACACAAATCCTGTGTTCTTTCGGAATTGTTCACTAAAATATTTAGTAAACTTCCAAAATGTTTTTCGGAGTCATTTTCATATTAGCATACTATGATTAACTTTGATATGTACTCATATCCCTCCTCTCCACGTTTAAACATTCTTAAAAAATACAGTACAGAATAAATCAACCCCTAATAAATAACCTCTTGTGATTTCAGAATCAAAGAATGATTTCTACAACAAACAAGAAATTCATTAAAAGACCCAACAATTTAGTTCTATTTTAAGGTCATAATCACCGAGTAAAAACGGAACCAAAATATTGTGATTGAAATGCTATGCTCATATCTCCTTACACTATTTAAAATAATGATGATCATATATTAAGTGGAATTGTCTCACATTTATTACTGACAGTGCTTGCATCTCATCGTATATCATTGAAGCCTACAGTGGAACCCGATATAATGAACCCGGATATAACGAAGTCCTCGTTTAAACTGACTGTTGGGTCCTGACGACAAATTCTACCCAAATATAATGAAGTTTTCTCGACTTCAGGTGACTGAATTACGTATCAGCCTAAACGAGTGAGTTCTTCTAATTTAAGAACAGAAGCCTAGCAAGCATTATCATGATACACTTTTGTTTTGTTAAAGAATTGTTTTGTTTCAGTCTTGATTTTACTGTGAACTTTCAAGCTTTGTTCTCTGGTTCTGTGTAAATCACACAATAAATGAAATACAGTTGACCTACAGGATTAGCCTATTCACTGCCCTTTACAATGACTTTTGTTACAACCAGTCCCTTGGCACTTCATTATACCGGGGTTACACTGTATGACTCTGGTATTTTCATTCCCTGAGTAAGCCATGCACTGGTTTATTTGGTTTATTACCTTGTCACTGTCTTTATCCATAGAAACATCAGATCCTGTACTTAGCCTGGAGAAGAGATGAAAGGTGCAAGTTTTAACACACATGCTTTATAAGATTCTTCATGATGATACAGAAAATGGGCATTGGTGAAATATTGAGAGCAAATGCTGACAGTATCTAGTACTGTCAGCCACTATTTTGGGCACTAAAGCCACATTGGTTGCGAGATTACACCTGACTGCAAGAAACTAGATACCAGCATGTACATGTGTTTCCACAAGTATTACTTCATTTTTGATTAAAAACTTAAAAATGCTCTCACTATTTTTGACCATAATTTAGATTACTAATAAGCAATATTTAATTTTACATCTGGAAATAAACATCAAAATGTAATAGAAAAAAAGCAAGAATTTGCTTTCACCTGTCAACACGAAATCCAAAAAGTTAAGAAACACTAGATATTTCACATTTTAAGCCAAAATAATTCATGAAATCTTGGAACTTAGGGTGTGTCCTAAAAACCATTTACAATTAAATCAATCATAAAGCATGATATTATTATACCTTCTAGTCCGTTCACCAGTAAAAAGGTATTTTTGTGCATCTCCAGATTTGGATCGTTTGTGCTTCTTTTTGTTTTTCACAGAAGGACTCTCTGTGAATGACGAGCTGTCACTTCCACTGTCTGTTCTGTTCTTGCCTAGGAAAAAATGTGGAATGATTGTGAAAACAAGGCCTTGCCTTTTTAAAGGACCTTTCAGGTGGGGCCTATATTTATAGAGAGCTTGTAATATGGGGATGGGGTTGTTGAACGTTTCTTTTCAGTACAAAATCTGTGCAATTGTTACCAAAATTTTCATGTGAGTGACTTTTTTTTCTATAAGTAACAACACAATAGAGTTCTGGTTTCTTAAGAACACAACTTGAACATAAAAGTTATAATAAAAAATTTAAAAACAATTATGATGAATCAATTCAAGTAAACCAACCAAACAAAACACTGAGACATTAATAGCCAAGATAATTGTTACAATGTCTGTCTGATGATAAACAATGTTAAAGAACTAAATAAATTAAGTTGTTCAGTTAGAAGACAACTGGAACCAACAAACCTGCAAAGAGTTTTCCCCCAGATTCTAAGCACTTCTCAAACTCATCCTCATTAAATCCATCCAAACAATCAATATCATTCAAACTCATCATGCTAGCAATACTCTGCATGTCAGCATCACTGATCAGGAAAACAAGAAAAAGCAGATTTTATAAGGGAATCTTGACTGACAATGTTAAAAACCTACTTCAGTATCATACAGGAGGTAACAAATCTACAAACGTGAAGATAGACAACATTTGGGTTTATATTGCATGAAAGCTTAACGAGTAAAGTGCTGAAAATACTTTTGAGCCTAAATACACTCACTTACATGGATTTTTATAACAGAATATAAATTATCAGTGTAAAAAAACTCTTATTTCTAATTGAGTTATGCATTCTTCGTAAATATCTCATTATGCAGATCAAAGGAAATAATTATTACAGTAAATACTGTAACAGTCAAAATACAGGGAAACCTTATCTCGCAAACCACTTTATAAATATAGTACTCTTGATTTAATTTTTAAAAATAATAAAAATAAATAAAAATAAATAAATAATTATGATGAGACAAAACATCGATAACCTTAGTACAAAACAAGCTTAACAAAGAAACAGAAAAGAATTGAGAAACTATCTGTAATCTTTCACACACTGGTCTTTGTGAGTTCTGGTAGTTATCAAGGTTATGGATTAAGCTAAAAATAGCTATTTAACAAAGTAGTCACTCTTGAGATGTTTTTGTGCAACAGATAATTATCTGTTTTAACGAATGCACTAATTAAGAACATCACAGACTCAAGTAAACAAACATCTAATCCAGTTCAAAGTAATTAAATGCTACATCAAATGAATGTTAAATGAACATTTACAGGTGTGGGGCCTACTCCAAACAAGTGAAGTTGTGTCTTAATAGTTAATAATTTTGTATTGATAACTGCACTACAACTGTATTCATTTGCTGATGTAACAAGTTTGAAGTCCACAAAAGCCTGAAGTCAAAGGGCAATTTTTCTCCTCCACAAATATCCCTCTGCAACAGTGGTTAAAAAAATATTTTAATACAAAAACATAATACTGACGTTGCTTTGCCCTCTTTGAGCAGTATGCAGGATAACTGTAGTTCTAAGGTTGCAGACACAATCTTTTTGGATGAGATCTTCAGTGTAAGAGACACATCAAATGTCTGGAACTCTATACTTGCATACTCCGCCATGTTGATTGAACCCATTGCAATTGGTTTGTGACGCCCATTGGCCACCTAATGCAAATTCAATGTGACTCTTTAAAAACAATAGAAACTACAAAATGGGTAAACAGAGATGACAAATTACTGATTAACAAACTTATCACTATAGTTTTAAAAATGTTGCATTCAAATTTTTTCAAATGCAAACTAAGGCATTTCATTTAAAAATTCTCAACTGCCTCTATCACTAAACCAGAAAATAATTAATATTGATCGTTTAGTTTCAAGCAACTGGCTTGCATAAAAACATTTTATGCTTGATTTGTCTTTGGTAGCTCCTTAGCCAAATTCATCACACACCAAGCTTCACTTTTATAAATTTAGTTTTCATAGTTTCTGTCATTAATTGTAGAATTGTGGCCCACTAACGAACTGACACCTAATTAAAATTTTTTATTTACTTACTGGATTACACCAAACTCAAAAAAAATTTGAAAATAGTTATTTTTTAACATCATCAATTAACCTAATTATAACTAACCATCATTATACACTTACATCTTCAATAATAAATGTCCATTCTTTATCCTCAAAATGACAATCTGGCCGAGGATCCTGGACAAGTTAAAATAGAAACTATAAGTTGATTACCTTGATTACATTCAATGGTAGTATTTGTAGACAGAAATCGTGAACAGCCCTTGAAAGAAACATGGCAGTATTGCATGTACTCACTTTGTATAGCGTGACAGTTACATCAACATCTTCTGGTTCTGGCCATACAATGACCCCCCTGAAAGGATTACTGATTCCAGGCTGCCAGGACTGCGGCTAATAAGATCAGACAAAAATCAGTCTAGTTAGTAATTTAAACAAACATATATTAACTAAAATATCATTAATTTATTTATTTGGTGTTTCAAATTAACATATTGCATTTCTGGCATTCTAATTGGTTGAAAGAATATTGGCTCTCACCTCATATTTGGTATGACCTTTTATCAAACCAATACAGAACTAAATATTTTGCATCATTGGGAAGTTAATTTTTCCTCACATTTTGCATCACTGGGAAGTAAATTTTTCTAAAAATTACTTGTATTTTGATATTTAAAAAGAAAGGATCTTTGGTTTCACCAAGTAGTAATATTAAAACAATCAGTTGCATACTGTATGGTGTCCTTTTAGTCCTCATTGGTTTATAGAGACTTACAAAGCATTAAACTATGTTGCAAGCAATAAAAAAGGCAATCTTTCATAACTTTCACTACTCCAAAAAAGTAATAGATGATGTTTAAATTATAGGTCCACCTTTATCTAATATTAATGGTGCATAAAATTAGATTAATTTACATGGCAGATATGTAAAAAAATAGCCTGTGATGGCAAAAGTCAAACAGAAGACAAAACATAAAATAAAGTTTTGTATTGAGATACTGAAGTCTGAGAAGAAGGAGGAGCAGAATAGGGTGGAAGGAAAAAGAACTACATATAAGACAGAAATATTATATTAAGGTATTAAGGGTATTATTTTCCTTATCACCTTGGTAACCTTCCTTCTTCGTCTTCTTGTCCATATAATGCTCAACTTGTTGGGTTGCCTAGAAATAACACAGATGTTATAAAATCACTAACATACTAGTTACAGACCAGTATGTCCCTGTATTTCCTTAGGCAATATCATTAACCAATAAAAAAAGATTGCTAAAGCCAAATTAATGCTTTAGCATATCAGGGCTCAATATAACGGCCAGTCAAAGGACAATGTCCGGGCTGAATGGCTTTTTGACCACACAAAACCATATCCACAGCTGGTCATGTTGACCAGTCACATATATTCTTAAAGCACTTTGAATAAGTTCTAAACATCAACAGAATAACTTTTGTCTTCTGACAAAAACACTTTTAAAAGTCTTGAGCATTTTTAACAACTTTTGGAATATGTAATTCATATTTTGGGTTAGGGTTAGGTTCATCTTGTCTTATGTTAAATAAAGTTTTCTACACATTTTGACTGGTCAGAAACAAGACATGTCCAAGCAAAAATCTCTTTGGCCAGTCAACATGACCAGCCACCATTCAGAAATTATTTTGAGCCCTGCATATCAATCTTTTAATGACAAAACACATAATTTTATTTAGATTGTATGCCAGAAAATTACAAACTGAGCAATAAAAACACAGTTTGTTCCAAGAAAACTAAACTTTTTAATATTTAATTATTTTAACAATTAATTATTCTTACATTTGCTTGGATATAAGTTGCTGAGAGTTGAAACTTTTCTGGTTTTTTTTTCTCTTTTCCTACAATTTTTATATTAAAACAACACTGAATTCAAAGATTTTTAACTCTTGGTATGCTTTATGAACCCGATAAATCTAAGATACTCAACCAAAAAACAAATTATGGTAAAATGTTTAAAAGAGTTTAAAAGTTTTTGCATAATCTTATATAAAATTATGACATTTATTCAAAAACTTTCAAAAAAGAGAAATAGTTTATCATATTTAGTATGCAAGTTCTTCTATCTCTACATTAGTGAAAAAAAAATTTTTGCATGAAAAAAGTACTCTATCTTTTAAACTCACATGCTGCATTAGTTATACAGTAACCTTTTAAAGTATTTTCAAATTTTAAATCATAAATCTATGATGAATGAAAGTTTTTTTGAAACCAAAACTTAATATAACTTCAGTTTTAACTTGCAACTGTTGAATTTTAAGCAGAATTTCACATCTTGATTGACACAAGACCAACGAGATGATTTAAATCTTACGACTTTCTGCATGAGATCTTTCAAAAACTGCGACGGCACACGACAATATAAAACTACTATTAATTTATATTGTAATAGTCTCAACAGAGCGGTCAATGTCCACTCATCAATTAGTAAACATGTATAAAGAATGAAGACCACATCAGAATGAATGTTAATATGACATTTGTTTAATATATAAACATTCACTTTAAGTAAACAAAATATTTGTGAAAAACACATGTAGAACGAAAAAAACAAAACATGTGCACAGAACGTGAAAAGCGTAAAAGATGACAAGTCGGCCTCTGATCCTTTCACAATCGAATGAGAGCCTACACGCGTACAGGCACGAGCCGAAAGTTGTTCAAATCTGCCAATTATTCAGACGTCCGTGACCAGAAGAAAAGATAAATTTTCCAAGTACTTGACATTTTATCAAAATTGAAATTACGTTTTTTCACAAATTAAAATGAATAACAAAAGCGCAATACAAAACTTATGTAGATTTCATAAATTTGGCAGTTTCGAAAGTAGAGTTCTTTAGTTCTTCAATTATTTTCAGTATCTTTAGAGAAAAGAAAAAATATCATAAGGAAAAAATTAACAGGAAGAAATTCAGATTTTTGTCTTTTCTCATCCTGAAAAGATTACATATGTCTGGTTCGGAAGCTCAAAAATTCAAAAATCTTTGACATAACATCGACAAAAAGTGAATAAATATGTATTCAAACCCTATTTTTTTCTGGACCTAGATGCGATCAAGCTTATGGACATAAGGGGCAATTGCTAAACTAATCCCTAAATTTACTTGTTCGACCACGAATTGAAATCAATCAACCAACAAATGTTTTCCTATATAGCCTTGTAATACTTCTTTGGAAATTTGTAATGTATATAATTATAATACGAATATTTTACATAACTCCACCTAAGACTATCGTTATATCGGAAGATGATGAAAGAATGAAAGAACTTTAAATCACTCACCATTTTGCCTTTCTTGAACATTCCACCGTCAGCGATTGGTATGAAGCTGTGAATTGAAACTTGGAGGCATTCTTGCCGACACGCTGAAGACGCTTCCAAACAGAGGTCATTTTCCTTCATCGACAAGAAGAGACGGCATTTTCATTTCTTTTTATTCAGGAAATTAAAGTAATTCACACACACCCGACATCGTTGCGCCATGTTTTCGTTTCAAAACATAAATTGGTAACCGCGCACCTAAAAATAATAGTCGATTTACAATCGTATTCCTTCGCTAAAATTTCGAAAGGGTTTCGACAAGCAAAAGTCCTGTCAATAAATTTTCGGGTTCATCTAAATTTCCCAAAAACACTTGCGCAACAAGTTTCGATTTTTATCGAATCACGAGAAGACGGCCATTTTAACTTGATTATCATTTCTTTTGCGCCATTTTCTTGTTGGTTTTCGGACATTCCAGAGGTACAGATTGACAGTTCTTTTTATAATATATAGCACAAGGAGTTAACAGTTTTTTTCTTTAATTTAATGGAGTTGAATTGAGATTTTGACAAATTTTTAGACGAGTCCTCGTATCTGCCAGGGGGTGGGTTTTGTAGGGGTACCTGTCCTCACACTCGTCTTCTTCGATTTACATGTTTCGTTTTTAAAACTTTTATTAATATATCTTAAATCCCTTCAGACTTCCTATATAAGTGTTATGTTGGGAAATGTTAAAGCTCTGCTGTTTTAGAAGCTGAAAGATAGACCGATCGTGTAAAGCTCCTGATGATACCTGGAATTACTCATCTTCTATTGCGGTAAAAAAAAAATCAGTAAAGTAAAATGAAACTGTGGAAACATGATCCCTTGATGTTTCAAACTCTTTCTGTTCTCCTTACCAGGTCCTGGAGGATGGCAGCCACCGGACCTTACAATTATTCATACATTTTCAAGTATATTATTATAGGTGAGGTCGTCTTTTATTTTTCAGTTCGTGTACTCAGATAAGCTTAGGAAGGGCAAGTCCTGCTTGAATTATGTCACTACCAAGTTCTCAGCCACTACACAAAGTTACAATTAATGGCTGTGAATTTTTTACTTTTCCTTTGAAGTATACTTGCCAATTAATTTGTGTTAAACTATCAATTTTCTTTTTATTCTAAATCACATTTTGTAACTTTTAAATTCCTTCCATTGACTTAAAACGGAAACAGACAATTTTTACAACTTCTTGCACGGTTACTTTTTGAAGCACAGTGATAATGGGTACATTGAAACATAATAAGCTGTAAATCATTTTAGTCAGAAACCTTGTTTGTGATTCATTTTAACCAAAGTGGTATATATCAATGTAATGTGTGATAGCTTTTTTGTGTGCGTTCTCAAGCATATACTGACTAAAATGACATAGTTAGCCTATAATTGATATAAAGATCAATTTAATTTTGGTATACTTTTGTCATCATTTTATCTTTAAATTTACCCTAATAGGTTTGTGTATTTTTAAGCAGTCACAGCAACAACTGCAGTTTTTATAGATGTCTCAAACATAAATTAATAAATACATTTTTGTTATAATTGTACAATGAATGTACCAAATGAATATTTAAATACTATTTTTAATGCCTTGTCAAGGGTCCTAGGAACCTAATTTCACACTATTAAGCACTCATCCTATACATTTCAACACTAAAATGTCTTTTCTTAAACAAAAATTTAAGGGAAACAAAAAGGCAAGTAAAGTCAATCATAAAAGATTGTTCTGTCTAATGCTCCTAGCTTAAACTTATTTCTCAGTTACAGTCATTAAATAATAATAATTAACACCTGACTGTAAACTTTATTAGTTTTGTGACAGTAGTTTTGATGGCTATACTTTATTTTGCAGGTGATATGGGTGTTGGAAAATCCTGCCTCCTACATCAGTTTACAGAGAAGAAATGTAAGACATCATTAACCCTTTCATCCCCAGGCAATTTATCAACGTCTAACTTCACCTTACATAACTCAAACAAAATAGTATAACTCATAATGAGAAACTTGGAATTGATCATAAGTGGAATAAGCTGTGGAAGTTGAAGCAAAATTCTCCCAAACTACTTCTATAGAAAGTATGGAACTCAGTTGGGAGAACTTGCCAACATGCCATTTGTCGTGTTTGGGGCTTAAAGGGTTAAAATTAGATAAAACTTGCACTTTTTAATGAGAAGATAAAATTGTTCAAACCCTGTATTTTTGATGGCTAAGTGATCTCATTTGTTACAATTTAGTTATGGCAGATTGTCCTCATACAATTGGTGTAGAGTTTGGAACCAGAATAATTGAAGTATCAGGACAAAAAATTAAACTTCAAATCTGGGATACTGCTGGGCAAGAAAGATTTAGGTAAGTTGTAAACATGACAGTTGCCAACGATGTGTTCAAACTATTTTTTGCAAGATCAGTATAATTTTGTGACCTAATCTACAAGTTTTTTAACACATCATTGTGTCAGTACCTTAACTTGTGGCTTTTGGGTAAGAACTTTTTCAAAATGAAAGAAAAATTTTGATGTCTTTTTAATTATTTTTTAATTACTTTTGATTGTTCAGATGTTTTACAGGCCAGGGGCCAAATTCTATTTTTAAGAAAGTTTTGAAAAATACTGTAAAAAACTTACTAACTATTTTGAACATCCACTTCAGAACTGCAAGCAATAACAAATGAATATAATAGAATAATCATTTCATAAATAATAATTATTTATATAAACATGCAGAGACAAAGAGCTCAGAAAAAATCTGAGCTCCAGATGGGAATCGAACCCATGACCTTCCGTACTCTAGTCGGACACTCAACCACTGAGCCACAGGAATTCATATGGCGAGCAAACTCACTATATTGGGTTTTTTCCTGAGCTCATTGTCTCCATACGTATGTTTATAAAATTATATGATATTAATTTCCCTTAACCATATTTGCCAATGAATATACTTGCTTTGCAAAGCTTTAAGTTAAAATGATAATTCTTAATTTTTATTTTTGGACAGAAACAAAGGTTTTTTATGCATGAGCCTGAATATTTAAACTTTTCTAAACATAGAGTGCATATTCTTTCTTCAGGGCTGTAACAAGAAGTTACTACCGAGGCGCTGCAGGAGCATTAATGGTTTATGACATCACAAGGTACAAGTTTAGTCTTTACCTTGATCACAACCTGCCTAGCTTTTTGTAATTGTTTTTTGCACTTAAGCTTTGTAAATATATAGATTAAATAAAGTACAAAGTTCTTAAACTAAACTTTGATACCTGTAATATTTTTCTAAAACTTGTCAAATATAATTATATTGTGACACTTATTTTGCCTTAACAAATGGCCAAGACACAATACTCTTGAAGTACTTCAATAGTTTTCTAAAAACAAGTAAATAAGTGTCACTCTGGTTGTGTTTGACATGTTAATAAAAAAATGCTGTTCAAACATTCAGATCATGACAATTAAGTGTGAAAACAACAAATACTGCATGGTTCCAAATAAAATTCAAAATTTCCATTTCAATCACTAGAGTGCCAAGGTTTCTGAAAGTAATTTCCATAATTAATATTTTTGTTGGCATATACCCCGTTTACAATGATTGCTGAGATATAACCCAGTTCTATCAGAGCAATCTTGATCCCTATGAGTATATTCAACTAATGATGAGATTGGTTTCCACATTATTGCTGAGTTCCTTTTCAGTTATCATATGAAAATGGGGCTTCATATAAATGCCCTTCTTACCTTTAAGAAATTCTTCATGATTATATGTTTGTCTTATTAGGAGAAGCACCTATAACCACCTAAGCAGTTGGCTTACAGATGCTAGGAATTTAACCAATCCAAACACAGTTAGTGATTCTTAAATACTTTATGCACTTCTTTACTTCATTAGCAAGTGAAATTTTTTATGTTAAAGTAATCAATAAAAAAGGATAAATGTTATGCTTAATAATAGTTACTGGTTCATTTCCTTCTCTTGTTACAAGCAAAGTAAATTTTTTAAGCATAATTGTTGATCTTTTTTTTTATGCTCACATGTTATTTGGTACCACTGCAGACATCATTGAAAGCTATATAATCTGCAGTGTTTGCTGTCAATGGTGCTTGAAAGATAAATTAAAGAAATTAGAAATCTAATGAAAGTTTAGGTTGAAATGTGTGATCATAGTTAATCAGTAGTGTTATTTTTAAACATAGCTTTTTATCTACTAACTGATGTATTTTTATTAATTTTTCTTTAAAAAAAACTATTCAAGAAGCATTTTGTTTTAATACTCACAGAAATTTAATTTTTGTCCAGGTAATCTTCCTAATTGGAAACAAGTCTGATTTAGATGCACAAAGAGATGTAACATATGAAGAGGCAAAACAGTTTGCTGAGGAAAATGGTGGGTTTGCTATCAAATCATCAGATTATGCAGTTCAAAGTACAATTAATAGTTAAACACTTTTTGATAAGCTTATCATGTCAACTAGTTTTGTTTCAAAAAATTTTGAAGAAAAGTATCTAAGTCTTATGGAAGAGGCTGAGCCAGTGTCTAACAAATTTGTAATCTAGTATTCAGTTACTGTTCTCACTTAGCAAATAGCTCTTCTAATTGTTACTAAATTGATTCAGGATTTAATGGAGCAAATACCAATAATTGTAGAATTGCATGCATACAATTTGGGCATTCTGCTGAAGAAACAAGTTTTCTTTATATATTATATATTTTTTTTGCATTTCAGCAAAAAAAAAAGCTTTGTTTGTCTTTGCAAATATAACTATACAATGAGTTAGTTAAAGGTCAAAATGACACATCTGTCAAAAATTTTGTTTCTACTGAATTTAAAAGATTTTGGGGCGCTCTTTTCAAATCTGAAAATCTCTCAGTCTTTATGTTTGAGTTGTTTTTTGTACAGAAAATGTGACCTAAATTCCATTTAAGATGGAATGTGACGTCAGAAAAGTAGTGTTTACTAACTGGGTGACTTGTTTATGAGGACTAATTCTGAAAACAGAGATGTTTTTAAAGAAAAATGTGTATTAGGTACATAAACAATATATTATAATACCGGGAAAACAGATACATATATGGGGAATAGTTCAAGTACTTAACGCCTTTGGTAACCATACATAACTTTAACTATTAGTTTTATTTACCAGGTCTGCATCCTCTTCAACCTCAAAATCTAACTTTTCTGTCTTGTCTTCATTCTTCTCAAAACTTTGTAGAAGTAACATTGGCAGTTTCAACCACCTTGTTTTTTCTACTCTACAGGCCTTTTGTTCTGTGAAACGAGTGCAAAAACGTAAGTGTTATTGTCTGGTTACAAAATGCCAACCGTTATTTTTGTCACATTACTCAAGCATAAATTAAAAAGAACTTTTATTGTTAATAAATTAAGTAAAAAAAATCATAGCCATAGCAAATTTTGTTTCAGTTGTTCATGTATGTTGTAAAAGATAGTTTGAAATATTCAATTTTAATTAATTTTTTCAAAAAGCAATTTTAAATATTAGATTTGTAGTATTACACCTGTAGTTGCCAGTTTAACATCTGTTTGTACATTTTTTTTTTCATCTAGGGGTGAAAATGTAGAAGATGCTTTCCTTGATACAGCTAAAAAGATCTACCAGAATATTCAAGATGGAAGGTAGGTTTTATGCCCTACAGGGGATTTAGCTATTTTTGTAGAAGAAGGAAAAAGTGCTTATAAAATGTCCATTCCTCTCCTTTAAAAAAACTTAGTTTTTTATACTTAAAAAATCTTCATAAAGTGTCAGCTATGAATTGATCAGAATGTTTAATTTTTGGTCAATCTTTACCTGTGGCTAGTTGCAAACTGAGTGCACCATTTTTTTAAAACTCAAAGCTTACTGATCCATCTGTTTGAAATGTACTGAACAAATTTTGTTTCTTTGATATAGCACGAAACAACAAGTTTTGCTTTTGTGAGAGATTACAGTAATTGGCCTGTTGTCAAAGGCAAGGAAGGAATGACACCCTTAAACTGATAAGATGAACTTTTTGATCAGCAAGTATAGCATAATCCAGCTGGGCTCTTTATCAGAAATGTAGGAGCCCGACTTGTAATTTGACATTGGTTCTAACCAGAGAAACTCCTTCATGCACATTCGTTGATACCTTTTTTAAAAAATTTTATTTAAAACTCCATTAGTGTTTTTGTCTTGTCTAGTTTTCCAGTCTGAGGAATGGTAATTTGATCTTTAACAATATTAGATAAAATAAAACTGATACAAATATTAATAATAGAATGATAAAAACTTGGCAATGGTTACTCACACACTGATCAGGCAAGCAAAAAAGCGATTTTCTGAAAACTCTAAGTTTGCCAGAGCCAAAATTCACTCACAATTACAATTGGTGAGTGTGTTATCTCAGTCCTTGCTTAGACAAGTTTGAACACCTTTTTAAAACAGACTAAAACAGTTGTTTAGCAATGATCACTTATTTGGAAATTATGTTTTTAGATAATCTTATTTATGAAGCTCACTGTGTTCAAATTTACTGACTGCGTTTTATTAATGGTGTAGTGTGCTTAAACTGCATTCATAACTACAAAGTACATTTAATGATGTCATAATTATGATTTCTATATGTTAATGTAACTAAAAAAGGTGCAGTTTACCTACATTTCTTTTTCTTAGTTTGGACCTCAATGCTGCAGAATCTGGAGTGCAACACAAGCCAGCTGCAGGACGACAGATGAACGCTCTTCACACAGATCAGCAGGCAAATCAGGAGAAATGTAGCTGTTAATTCATTGTACAGACATTTTAACCAAATTTAAAGGTGATTTTTTTCCAGTGATGATCATAAAATGCTTAATTGGTACATGAAATTGAGACAGGTGTCTTTGTAAAGAATTAAATTAAAATTTCAGAGTACCCTCAGCACCCTTCAATGAAGGACTAGTGTTTTGTCAAATGAGGAGGAATAACAGACACAACTGGTATAAAAAAAGGTAGTTGATATTTTTACAAGGTGATAAAGAGAAGTGAATCTCTTAAAACTGTCATAAATAGCACATACAATAGAATATATTTCCAGATATAAAAACTGACATGGAAGTAGTGTTCAAAGAGACATTGTATACTAAAGAAATCATGACCAAAGACCTTTCCACACTGAGATGTAATTTTCTAATTCTAATCTGTTCTAAGCCATGTAGTTATTAAATGGTTTAGTAAACTTTAAAACAACAACTGAAACTTTATTGTTTTACGTGTTCATTTTGATGATGAGCGAAGATTTTTCTTCAGCAGTACAAGTCAGGGACAGTAGAAGAAAAAACAGTTTTTAAAACAGCTTCCACGTGTAATCTGACTCTACAAACAGATCCACGACGTACAGTTGTACCTTTTTGCTCATACAAACATATAAAGCATGTTTCATCACTAGAGATTAAAAACGGCAAAGATAGAATTTAAATATTTGATCATCAACAAAAATAGGTATGTTTAGATTAGACTCAAATTAATTTCACAATGTTTATCACCTATACATTTTACATCCTGGTGTATATCTGAATGCCATTTCTGTCCCAGAAAAAAATGATTAACATTCCAAAAAATTTTGCAATTACTACACCACCACTTATTTCTAAGAAGGTTTGAAATTGCAGAATTAATGACAGAAAAACTGTATTTTGCTATACTTTAAAATAGTACAATTTCAGAGGTGTAAATAAACTGCATCATCTATTGGGTAATTATTAGTCGTCATGGGAATACTGGAGTACGTTTTTCACATAAATGTTAAAAAGAAATTGAACTGGTTGATCTAAAACTAATTTAATTATGTTTCAAGCTTTTAAAAGGTTAATAGCATGTGTTGAGAGAATTTTTTCTTGGCTCGGAACATGTGCATAGTATTGCCAAAATAAATATACTTATTCTCTTTCACAATTGCAAACTCGGGGCGAGTGCGTTGGGTTGATTATTTCTAGGTAGATACAAACCCGTGCAGTATTGCTAAATTGAAGGGCGGGGGATGGGTAAACTCTGTCATATTTTGCGTAATCCATGCGGTCTCCCCACCCCACCCCCCTTCCCTCCCTTATTTTCTAGGTCTGCGGGGAGAAAAGTTTATCAGGCTAACAAAGACTTTTTCACTTCTTTGCCATAAATTCTGCATTATAAAGCAAAATATATTGTTAAAAGGAGTCTTTAATAGTTGTGGCATACTGTAGTTAACAAAATAGTGAATTGAAGTTAGTGTAGAATAAAATGACACCGAGTTGTTGTATTAACGTTTAAGAAATACTTCTAAAACTAGAAAATAGATCAGACGCTGATTAAATGTCTGTTAACATTGATTGATGTAAGTTTGTTTAGTAGGTATCTAATTATCTGATTTTGAACGAATAAACTTCTTTGCTTGTTCTTGTATTTAAGAATTGCTGAAAAACTGTCCAGTAGAGGGTGGGGGATGGTTTGGGCAGTACTCTTTTCCAAACTCTCAAAAAGGCAAATAACATCAAAGGTTTCATTATTTAGCCAAAAGCTCAAGGAATTTCTCTTGTCTTTGTAAATCTTGAGAACTTTGTTATTTGTTTAATCTCGTTTTGTCATCTCGTTTTGTCCTTTCTTCTCTTTTTTTATAAAAATATATGACGACCAGCCGTTCTTGTTAGCCATATTTAATTAATTAGTCTTATTTCGAGGCAGCTCATTTGCTATAAGCCTTCTGGTTTTTCCTTAAACTTCCTTGCCATTAATTAGTTATTTAACTCTATTTTCTGTAAAACATAGTGTAAAACCTAATGGCAAATAAAATGAATGAATGAAAAGGCAAACGTATTGTTTTGTTTTCATTATTTTCTACTATTTTTGCAAAATGAAGAATTCAAAGTACTCCAAAATATTTAAAGAAATAACGTGCTTTAAGACCTCTGTACTAGTTTTAAACAATATGAACTTTGACTCAACAAAAACTTCCAACAACTTGTTTTGCTACCATGTAACGTCCTACCAGTCCTTAAACTTGACCTCGGCGTAATTCGTTGTCAGAAACCATTGCCTTTTTATTAACGTAAACGCGCTCTGGCATGATGACCGTACTAAAACAAGTGTCTAGTGAGAGAACGATCTCGGATTAGATTTTCTTGACAAAGAAGGACAAAATAAATTTAATTTGACGTTTTTTTCTTGATTAAGGAGTAGTTTTACAAGGTTTTTTTTACTTAAAATGTGACTTATTACAAGACCTGGTTACCCTTTTTCATCGTCCATATTTAAAAAATTTACAAACGCTTTAAAATAAGCAAATAAACGTTTGCCTATTGTTTCAGATAGAGGTTTCCATACATACATTGATCGGCAAAATCATACATCACAAGCAATGTAAATAACAGTGAGGCCTGCTCCAGGTCCTTAAATCGCCTTAAGTCGCTTTATGTCGCAGTCCGGTTTTGGACAGTTTTTGTTTAAATCGCCTTAAGTCGCTTTATGTCACAGTCCAGTTTTGGATAGTTTTTGTTTAAATCGCCTTAAGTCGCACTAAATCGCTTTAAGTCGCTTTGACTTTCAAGACCAAATTTTCTTAAATCGCCTTAAGTCGCACTAAATCGCCTTAAATTGCTTTAAGTCGCGTCGACTTTCAAGACTAAATTTTCTTAAATCCCTTAAGTCGCTATAAATCGCTCTTAATCGCGGCGATTTCAGTACCCGGAGTAGGCCTATAGTGTACCAAATAGGTTTCCAGAAACTTGGCTAAACCTCCGTAACTGTACAACGAGGGTTAACAGATCATCAGAAAAAACATTTAAAAGAGAAAACCAAAAAATTTATTTAAAATCTTCTTCATCACTTCAACCATTATTGCTGCGACGCAGTAGCAGCGAAACTATTCTCTTTGTTCTTGCGATCCCGAGCATGCGCGATACGATTATATGCTGTGCAAATTTTGGTGTCTTGCGCTCGAGCCTCAATTTCAAAAGACAAGGGCGCGAGAGACTGGAATGCAGTTTACTTCACCTCACCTCGTGGTCAGCTAGGGATTGCGGATTATTGTGGATTTCTATCTAAAATTTGGTAAGTTTGGCATAATGTTTCTTCATTTCTAACTGTCGCAGCACTTTCTTTTCTTTCAGAAACTAGTTATAATTTTTTTTATTTACCGCGCCAGAAAATTGAAGTAGCGTAATTGTTAAGCTCCGAAACAGTGTCCCAACAGTGTTATCATGCATAAGTCGTTTTAATGAATAAATATTTTGATTAAAAACGTCAACGTGCAAAGAGTGTTTGTTTAATCTACCAAACCAGAGGTTAATATTTAAAAACGGACTCAGATTTTGGCGTGAAAGTTAATTTAATGGAGGGAAGAAAACCGAGGATCCCCGAGAAAAACCCTTGCATTCAAATTGATATCGAAAAATCTCCGCCGCGAAACTGTCGTTCAAATTCAATGCTTTTGTTTTTATAGCCTTTTCAATATAAAACTGTTGATACCTCTTAAACTGTACATGTCTCTTTCGTAAGACAGTTGACGTCAGGGTATAGTGCTGAGGCACGGGACTCGTTTATGTCCATTCCATTTGCTTCATAGGTTTTTTAAAAAATAAATTGTTGATACCTCCTAATAACTCTCTTTCGTGTATCAGTTGTCATGACGACCCAGAGGTAAGACACAGGACTGTTGTCCATTGCTTTTGTTTCGTGGGTTTTTAGATAAACCACAGACACATCCTAAAGTTTCTCTTTCGTATAACAGATGACGTGATGGTCTAGTGATAAAGCACGGGACTGTTGTCGATTGCTTTTGCTTTATAGGTTTTTATATAAACTTTTGATACCTCCTAACATTTCTCATTTGTATAGGAGATGACGTGATGGCCTAGTGGTAAAGCAAGGGACTGCTATCCATTGCTTTTGCTTCATAAGTTTTTGGTGAGCGACTGACACCTGCCTTTATCATATATGACATGACGTGATAGCGAAGTGTTAAGACACGGGACTGTTGTCCATTGCATTTGCTTCATAAGTTTTTTTGATAAACTATCGACACCTCCAAAAATTCCTCTTTCGTATTATCAGTTGACGTGATGGCCTACAGTGGTAAGACACGCGACTGCTGTCCAATCCCTTTGCATTATAAGATTTTAGATAAACTATCGACACCTCCAAAAATTCCTCTTTCGTATTATCAGTTGACGTGTTGGCCTAGTGGTAAGACACGCGACTGCTGTCCAATGCCTTTGCATTATAAGATTTTAGATAAACTATCGACACCTCCTAAAATTCCTCTTTCGTATATCAGATGACGTGATGGCCTTATAGTAAGACACGCGACTGCTGTCCATTGCTTTTGCTTGATGTGGGTTTTTAGATAAACTATCGAGAACTCCTAAACCTTCTCTGATTTTCGTGTATCAAATGAAGTGATGGCCTAATAGTAAGACACGCTACTACTGTCCATTGCTTAAATTGCTTCATAGGTTTTTAGACAAACTATTGACATCTCGTAAAACTTCTATTTCGTAGATCAGATGACGCGATTACCTATTACTAATAATATAGCAGACACATTATAGACGGAATTCGGCCCTCGATTTATCTTTTTAAAATTACCCTTCGTTTGAAATTTCACATGGGCAATTACAAATTATCCATGGCAATTAGTTTGTAATGCGAGGAAAAATAAAGATATCGTGTTTACAAAACAAATTTTGCGACTCCGGAAGCGAAAAACTCAAAAATAATTTATCTGCTATATTACTCCCTGAGGTCGGGCAATTTATTCGAATTAGGCCAAAAGACGCGACTCGTCCTCATTAAATTACCTATAATAATCTGATCCATTGCAAAATTCACGGTACTACTAATGTGGGGTCAGTTCTTCACTAACTCCCGAGCAGCGGTTATATGGGATTTGGAATTTTATGGAAAGTTTTTAAAATTGAAAATAGTTCTTCTAGGACCGGAAAAAGTTTCGGAAAATTGAGTTTTCAGTTTTGTACTAACACTGTTTGTTATAAGGTCTTGATAAAAGAAATTTATCGGTCACAATCTGACTCCGAGGGTTTTTCTCCGGGATCCGGTTTTCCTCCGATTCCTCTATGGAACTGGCTCGGGAGATTGGGAACCCACACCCTGTACATAAAGACGTTAAATAAAGTATTTATTTATATTTAGTTATCCCATTACGCTTTCAAATTCTAATTGCATCGCTTTAACTCATTGCGATTTTTACCCCAACAAGACGAAAACAATCACCAAAGTTTTCGGAAGAAAGTTCAGTCAAGTCCCCACGTGATTAGTTAATAAGTTCTAATATCTATAAAACAACACCCTATTGTTCTCTTCCTGAAACTCAATCATAAATTGTTGCCTTTTCACTTTCGTTTTGCTTCCCGCGGTTAAACTGAGTTCCTTCGTCGTTGAGTTCTTTTCCTGAAAACAACCGTTGATCAAACTAACAAAGGTTGAAGGTATGAATCTATATATTTTAGCAAAGTTACACCCGGTTGAAGCTTTAGAACTTCCTGAAGAAGTTTCAATGTAACCTATGGGGGTCAAATTAATTCCTGCATCTATTTTTACGACCTCGATTTAAATCAAGCACTGCAAGTATACGTAATAATGTTTCATGCTTTAGATTTACCAACCAAGCTTTATGTGTCTTAAGCTTAAAGTTTTATAATTGAGCTTATAATCTTAAGCATTTACGATAAGGAAAGAATAGCTTTGTCGGCGACACAAAAACAACTACGGAAGATTTGTAACAGAAATTGTTATGTCTCGAAAGAACTGCGTTTTCACAGTGGGTGTTGGTTAAAATCAATTATGCTAACTGACTTTTTCACTTTCGATTTTCATTTATTGTAAAAAAAAATGGTCTGGTGGCCTTAGCTCGTGTAGTACCATTAGAATGTTTGTCTCTGTTTAAAACAAAAACAATCAATTCTTTTCCTGGAACTCGACCAAACACTTCCGGCTATTTCACTTTCACTTCGTTTTCTGCTTCTGAACTGAACTAATTCGCTGTTGAGCTTTTTTTTCTGGAGGCAGCCGTAAAGTAACTTTACAAAAGTTGAAGGAATGAAACGTAACATTTAGCGAGGATATACTTGGTTAAAGGTTTCAAATTTCTTGAGCATTTTACTCAATCGAGTCACTTTGATTTGTGGCACCATAGTCATAGAATTTCATGACCTCGGTCCATTTATAACAATCCAAGCAAGCATGAGGCCCTATTAGGGGTTTCCGGGATACGGGATGTTTCAGCAAAAAATTACCGGGATACGGGATATTTGGAGAGAAAATAACCGGGATATGGGATATTCGCATACTAATTTTCAGGATACAGAATACGAAATCTTGATGATAGTAATCTCAAAGGACAGGAATAAAGCGAAAATCTTGTGCTCAACTATCTTTATGTTCTCTAATTGACTACTTCTCGTACGCAGTAACTGATTTTCCTGCAAAAACTGGGTGTGAGCCTCATCAGAAATCACATCAAAAACATTCACAAAATAATCAGTCATAAAGAATTGCTCTATCCAAAAAAAATAAAACAAAACGTACTGCTTCTTTTTTTCTGATCACAAAGAAGGCTTATACATCAATTTTTGGGCATTTACAAAGGCAAACGGCCAACTTCATTATTTTCGGGATATTTGGCCCCAAAATTACTGGGATACGGGATATTTGGCTTCAGAATTACCGGGATATGGGATATGAAGAACCCCCCTAATAGGGCCTCAAGCATACGTATTGATTCATGCTTTTGATTTACCAACCACATTTAACGTCTGTTGTGGTTTTATAAATGAGTTGATAATCCTAAACATTTTGATTAAGGAAAGAATCGTCATGTCGGCCTACATAAATTGGCAAAACAAATTAACAAAACAACTCTAGAAGTTTGACATCATTAGTTGTTGTGTCTCCAAAGATCGTAATTTCACAATAAATGCATGCCTGTGAACTCTCACGCATTTTGCGTGAGACTCGCGCTTCAGCAAGGAAAATCACGCACTCACGCTTAGCATTGCTATTCTCACGCAAATTCAGACGCGTACACAGGGGGGTGCATCGGGTGCACGTGCACCCCCCCCCACCTGATAAAAAGGTACGGTCCGCTCAGTCAGACCAGATACGGCAAGAGCAATCAAAAAGGGATGAACTAAAAGAAAGAAAGTGGACAGCCGTTCAGGTCGGGACTACAAATTGTATAGTAGATAT
>JAOEHV020023795.1:0-18198 GCA_025447995.2 Isaurus tuberculatus | reverse complement strand
CTCAAATTGTTGAAAAAAATAAGAACATTGAGCCTGGGCAAAATTTTACTGGTTCTTAATAAAAAAAAAGTGTATTGTATTTTCAAAATCTTACACACAAAACTAAATTCTTTTTCAAATTTTTATTTTTAATAAACTTTCGCAAACTTCAGCCTTCGTGTTCTTATATTCTAAAAAAGTATTTCAAACATTAAACATTGCACGGTAAAAAGCTTCTAAACAAGCCGTTCATTGAAAACAAGAAATAAAGCGAAATAAAACGAACTATAACGAAAATTTTGTGGCTAAAAAAGTGTCATAAAATGTAAGGACATAAACTGATAAAGGTCGATGCGATGAACATTTTACTGGTTCCTAATCTTAGCAAAGAGTTTTGATTTCACAAATTCTTATGGCCAAATTACTCTTCCTGTTAACATCCCGTGATATAACTTTGAAGTACTATTAAGAAGCACGTTACCTTCAAATGACACGAGGTAAATTCTATTTCAAGTTTATATGTAAGAAGGCACGTGGTAAAAGCGTGCCTAAAAGATTTGTTTTCCGCTGCTAGATGAAAACTTCAGATAAGCTCCCGCGCGACACGAGTTTTAGTAAAAGGAATTTTACAAACAAAATGTTAGAAGGTAAAAGACACAGTTCAAGATGTGCCGAAAGAAAATAAAAAATGTCGATTTTCCATAGAAGTGTTAAGTCGAAACAGTAAGGACTAAATCACTTAACGATGCTGAAGATATTGACAATGGCTGGAAATGGAACACGCTTCAAGATATTTTTCGCTTTCCTTTGTTATCTCAAAGTTTAGTATCAAATCTTTATGGCACGTTCTAGAGAAGACTTCGTGATTTAGAAAGAAAAACGTTTGGGATGAAAAACCAGTTATATGAATGTTTTGAGTCTTGGTCTTTTCCGTTTTCGTACGAGATTAACGCACGCTGAGCTCTGAAAATATATTTTGAAAATAGTAAAAACTTTATCTACATCCTTTTTGCTTGTATGCTGTTACCAACAAGCTTCGCGGTGACAGACTTCATCTTTCTTTCACTTTGTTTAAGCCTTTCGGTATATTGAACACAATAGAAGACTGGCCACAGTTATTCAAATATCTGCCATCGTTAACGTCTGTCTGAAAATTTATGTACGAAGTTCTCAAAATTTACTAATGCAAAATCTCATCAATTTATCGTGTTATACTCAAGCGAGCAATTATAAAACACCAATTTCTAACTTTATTCTATGTTAATAATCTAAACATGGCTCAATAGCAATGCGTGCCAACATTAAAACAAAGGTGGGGCCGATAATACTTGTGTTTTTTTGTTGGAGGGCATTTTAAATTAGTTCCGTTTTGCGGTCTATTTTCGCTTAGCGTAATAACGATAAATAAAAATAATCAGTACAAACCAAACTTAGAGCATAGCTGCGGGCTTAACTTTATCAATATAATCCATACAACAACACTGCACAAGTCGACCGTGTCTTTAATCTGACTTTATTAACAATATTATTATATACACGCTGGACTGGACACTCAAAGACCCTATAACGTTAAACTAAATCTCTTTTTCAGTTTATGCTCACAGAACCAGTGAATATATTTCAGTCCAAATAGTTATAGTCTTGTTTTGTGGATATTATGTACACACTTTTTAGAGCTAAATTTTTTCTAGGACAGGCAATCACACGTAAAGTTTCCTCTTGAAAGTTTATGAATCTCCCGTCGTTAGAAATGAATCTCTTGTAAATCCGTAGGTGTGCTAGGCGCATTCGGGTTCGACTCATCTAATTTGCCTCCGTCTGACGAGTCCGTGAGATTTAAATGCAATACTTCCTCCATAAGCTCTTGACAAGACCGAAGGCATTCCTGTAATAATATTTAAACAAAAATCAGGTTCGTTTATTGCCAAAGCAGAGTCTCTCTAAAGAAATATGCATAAAATGACTTCTAACTTTCTAATTTTCAACAACGGCGCGTTTTAAGTTATGAGTCTCTCTGTCTCTTACCGGCTCTATGTTCGTGATGTTCTGTAATAGATGTACTAACTTGTTGGACGTTGTTTTGTCGTTTTGGCTACTTATTCCCGCAAAAGCTGCGCAAATCGACGCTGCAGCGAGCATCGACGGTGGATACATAAGGAACTTATCATCTGTTGAGAACAAACAATGAAGACAATAGAACTTGGAATAAGTAAAAGAGCCTTGGCTGTAAACCACCCATTCATTAACACCCCATCGCTTTAGTAAACGAGCGACTTCGAGCAAAAATATTTGTTTGCATGAAAATTAAATTGAAACAAATGAAATTAAGACATTTTTTAACACAAACTAAAAGGTATCAAATTGCTTCTCATTTACGTCAGGGGATAGACTTAGCAAACGTACATTTGAATTCAATAAAGTAATTAACCAACCAAAAATAATAAGCACGGACTAATTTTTAATAAAGTGAGCTTTCTCACATACCTGTACAGCATAGAGCAATGAATGTAGCCGCATGTTTTCTTAACACACTACGATGCCCCTGTGCAAAGGGCAACCGACAAAAGATTTGCTCGAGAAAGTCATAAGGTGTCACTGCTGACAAATCCCATTTTAACTTTCCTAGAATTAAAATTTCCCAGTCCTGCAAAAACAAATGTAAAACTACATTAACAAGAGCACATTGAAAAAAAAAAATTTAAAAGTCCTACGAAAATAAGGCAACATTTACTCTTCCTGTTTAAATTTCCTAAATTCCTATTCTCCCGCGCGAAGAAAAATAAATGGGAAAAAATCTAATTAAATAAAAAAATATTTGAGGTTGATAAAAGATATCGAAAATTAATCATAAAATATATTAAAAATGTGTAGTTATACTTACTAACAATTCTTCACACGAAATTGAGTTGTCTGTATAGATGCAGAGCTTTTCAGCCGTTAAAGGAGTTGTTTCTTTCAGTTTGCTTGCAATAAACATACAGACTGCTCCAAGGAGCTGTAACTGACATTTCCTTATCTGTACAACCGACAGAAACCTGTCGAGATAGTTCATAGATAATGGGAAAACCTCTTCCTCGCACTGCTGTTCTTCACAGACCTGGGAAATATGAAATCAAACACGTTAGTAAAAAATAAAGGAATATTAAAGTTAAACCAATCCGAGTTCCGGTTACGCTAACTATGTCACTTCGACTCACCTCCATCATCCATGTAGCTACCATACGACGCATATAAGGTTCCACTTCAGTCTGAATTATTTTAAAGTAACAGCAGCTCGGAAGGTATTTCTCCTCACAAGCTAAAAGATTTTTCAGCACACGATCGTCTTCCATCAATACGGGATCCTTGTAACCATGATTTATTCTACGGCCTTCGCAACACAGAAGATCCATTTGGTGTACAGTGATTGAATCAAATTTTGACTGATCAGTTCAAGCGCCGGGGTATGAGGTAAAAAGCCACGTGTGTCACACAGTAAGATAGTTTCTAGCTTCGATCTGTTTTAACTTCAAGATTCTTGAAGATCGTCGACCGTTTTGCTTTGCTACTGTTTTGTGTGTGGCCCCACGACCCCGGCGCGCAATCTCGTCTGGCTCAAATGACGAGCAAAAAGAGAACAACATAAAAAGCAACCAAATCTTATTGACAGCTAGTCTATCAGCATTCATTGACACGGTTTTGGCGTTGCTGGGTAGATTTTTCTATTTTCGCTAAGCAACGACAATAGAATGTTTCCTGCCATTGAAACGCACCAATCGTATACAAGCGGTAGAAGCCAATAAAATGCAAATCAGGGGCAATCGTTGTGGCCCGGACATAAAAATTATTGAGCATGAATGCTTATATTTTCGCTCTAAAAAATTTTCAAACTTATGCAGAAGGCGAATTGATAGTTTCGTTGAGCAGGCTAAAGGGGATCAAAACAAAATGAATGATTTTCTGAATGAATAAAGTCCTTATTGTCAAATAGAAGGTGGAGCGATTTTTTAGAACATTCCGCAAATTCCTAAACATGAGACCAGTCATGCGTAACTTCAAACTGTCCCAGTAACCTAAGTACGATGACAGGTACCGATAGAAATTTTTGTGAGGCCGATAACATACTTTGGACCGACAAAAAAGAAACCTTTAAAAAATTACTGCTTTTTTCTTTTTCCAAAAATTTCAAACTTAGTGTTGCGCAACTAGCCACTAATAATGAATATTAACAAAATCTACTCAAAAGTCAAAAGCAATCGATTTGTGCTTTTGATGAGTCACGGATGAGCGACCAAGTTTGTTTGCTTTGCGTCCCAAACTCATTTAAAAGCTTTTAAAAAACTTTCAACACACTGCCTCAAATGTAATACCATTAAAATTTAACATTTTAAAAAACTAAAAACATTTTAGAGTTTCCGTAAAGCAAAGAGAAAAGCGTTCATTTATGAACGACAGAACAAAGACAGTTATTAAAAGCCAATAGGTGCTAACAAAATCGTTCAGTCGTTGTTTTTCAGTCATTTTGTGTTGGGGTCAATATAAACAACAGCCAAGAAACAAAACAACAAAAGATAACCATAAATTCTGTACAGAGAGTGAATTCTAGAGTGAAACGGTTGTGTTCATGCAACTCTTTTGTGAATAAAACTTTTCTCAAGGGAACTATGTCAAAAGCAATTTTTTCCGGTTGTATTACGTTGTACGCGGGAAATTTCAATGGCACACATTAAACTTATAAAACACGTATATTCATTGTTACAATCACGATTGCTTTTCTACTTTGAAAAAAGGAGGAACTGATAATTGCTCCCACGTTAGTTAAATCGCTTTTGGAGGTCAATTTTTTCATACATTTGTTCGTGTGGTTGCCTGAAAAATTTAGGAATCAAAAAGAGAAATTTCTTGTTTAAGTTTACAATTTATTTGTTTGTTTCTAAGTATCAGCGCAACCCAAGACTGCAACAGAAAGAGATGAAGTAATTTGTCATCTTCCAAACTATAATGAAAAGACGGGCTATTTTAAGTTCGATGTTCTTTAGTCTGTTAAGTTTCTTAACATGACGGACACTAAAAAAAATTTCTTTCCGATATGACAACATGCGTTTTGTCAGCAACAGCTGGCATCCCTGCAAAAATTTGTTATCTTAAGGAAAGAATACCCCTGAAAGAAAGAAAAAATTGCATAATTTCTTTTCGAAATTGACAGTTACCAAAATAGTAGCAAAATAACAAAACTGAGGGGAGGGTGTAGATTTTAAGAGTTTGTAAAAAATAGAACCTAGAATACGCAAAATTGTGCTTTTTGGTTTTTAGTTCATACATCACTAACATTATAAGAAAATTCACAAGAACGGTACTTAAAGATCACAATACTTTGTTTTCATATAGTAAAAAGCCTAAAAAATTGCACTCTGAGTTTTCTGTGCGAGTTTTGTTTGCTTTTAAGAAGTGCTTGACCTCTGACCTAGAAAACAGCTGCAGCACGAGTTTTAGACCGAACCGCTTTTTGTTCAAGGTTTCATGGCTCACTTACTGCAGATGAGGAAGAAAAACAGTTATTGTGTTACTTGTCATAACTAAACGAGTAAACTGGCATGGAGCAATCTGGTTGCTACCTCTATTAGATTAATTAGCAATGAAGAAGGCAGGCTGAAATACAGAGTGATTAGACTAAAAAGAGCTAACCCCACCTGACAATTAAAATAATCTAGAAAGCTATAAGTCAGACAACTATCACTTAAGCAACCCAATTTTTTGCACGCTTGGGTGAAATGCAAAAATATATCAAGCAAAAAAAAAAAGTGCAAGGAATTTAACAGGGCTTACAATTGATCTCGTAAAGTATTGAAAGTTTACGCAGATTTTATTCAAAATTTTAAAGAAGAAACATTATTTGAAGCAAGGGGCGTAGAAAATATCTATGAAGGTCTTTTGAAATCTTATAAAATAAAACTACAAGCGAAATTGACAGATTTCTTTTGTCAAAGCTTTTTAAATATTCGCAGCAAACCACTGGTTGTGTAACATTCCTTTGAAACCAAACTCAATGAATATCGAAATGTTTTTGGAGTTTGAGTCTTTTTTAAAGCCAATATTGCTTCTTCCGACAGGTGTTTTAAAAGTTCCCATACCGACAAACCACTGAAATGTTTGCTTTTCATTGTAGTTCAACATTCTTCAACAAATCTAACTAACTAGTCTTCTCTTCAAAATCAGCTATAAATCTCAATAAACCATGCAAACTTATTTTTTTTCAATATATATATCAACAATCATTTCTTTAAAAATACATTTTTTTCTGGGGAAGGATTTAAAATTTAGTAACTTTATATTTAAAGAACAGTAAAAAAGGGATAGTTCAGAACGTGACAAAAAAAAAGCAGACGGAGAAATATTCGTTTTCGGGTAAACCGAGTCGAAGGAGATTTGGCTAAAGTTACGCATTTTCGCACCAAAACCGTTACCTAACATGAGCGTGCAAACGTTAGCTGTTAATCTTTCGGATTTCGAGATCCAGTTTATTTCACTCCTTGCAATAACAAAATCAACTCGAAGTATTAACAACAAAACTGTGAGTGCCACCACGTTAGCCAAAGGCATTATCTCACACAGGCTCATGAGATGTGTCTTTCGCAATCTAAAGTTTCAAGACAGTCTTACAAGGCAAGCACACGTGCTATTCAGATCTATTATCAATATCAGAAAATGCGTGTAAGGGCAAAAGATGATTTAAAAGCTCCTGGCTCTTCTTTAAGCCTTAAAACGTGCTTCTATTTCAATTTGTTTTCGTTTCCGTGTTTGTACGACAATATAACTTCACATTACAGGTAGTTGAACATTCAGTTTTTTAATCCATGGTATCGAAGCAAAGCAATTATAAGACACATATTTGTGATAACGACGCGCAAATAGAGCAATGCCGACACACTATTAGATTCAAACTCGAGAACCATGTAACCAGTGGATTAACATTTGTAAAAACACTAGAGAGGATGCTAGTAAAAAAGAGAAAAAGAGAGAAAATTTTCGCGTTTAAAAACTGTAAGTATGATATCTACACATGCGCATATCTTCACCTCGAATATTTTTCTCCCCTTCGGTACAAGGGATGCGGTAGTCTAAAGATATTGGTCCGCATTTCTTTAAATAATTAAAGGTAACATTGACTTGGCAAATTAGTACTTTTGAGGGACAAGCGGCTAAAGACAGTTGTAGTTTACCGAAAGCAGTAAAGGATAAACGACTAATTTAAATGAGTGAAAAAAACAAAAATAAAACAGAAATAGTAAAAAAAGTAAATTGATTACCGGAATGATAACTAGTGAAAAAGGAAGAAAACAGCAAAAGTCTTGACCACATCCCTTTCCAAATCGCAGAACCCCCCCCCCCCCCTTACCCTCCATTCCACATATACGTCAATACAATAAAGGATATATTGTCTGATAGCTGCTTTGTTATCGAGTCCGAAAGATTTTAATTTCTGCATTAATCAGAAAATGGAAACAACTTGCCGGCATTTCAAGTATCGTTAAGTTTTCTTAACTGTTTTTCTTTGTATATATGCAACACTGAAGTTCATTAACTAAGACTGAAACGGTTAGACCATTCGTAATTTCTCAGTCCACAAACCTAAGTTGCAAGGGAGGGCAGGGTTGTAAAAAATTAGCTCGGGGCTTTAATGCTTTGTGCTTTCTTAATTAATAAAAAATCTTCATTGATCACAGATATTTTTTTCCCGACAAAGATAAATAGAGGGAATTTTATTCTAGGTTTAAAACAGTTTGACGAACACTTGTTTTCTGTCGTTTCAAAACAAGGCACATGTGATTTATTATCGACAAGCCATAATGCATTAAGACACCAAAACTAGTTTTTTTTCCTACTGGGTATTTAAAAAAACATCAAAATGCGACACCGAAGTACTAAGAAGGTTTAAAGATCGAAGCTACAGCTCCATACACAACTGACGGCGATGATCATAAGACTTTCAAATTTGGGCCGCGTCTAAATTTAGTTTGCTCTAGATCTGTCTTACGCTCAAAACGTCAGTTTCATAATCTACTAAATATTTCAACCTAAATAAATTAAATCAAGTGCTGAGCATTTAAAATAACAGTTTCTCTAATGAAGAGCTAACGTTTGAAAGTCATATTCCTTCTCTGCTTACGGCGATGATTAAATATTTCAACCAAGAGTTGATTAAATTACATGTTGAGCCGTCTAAATCATCTATTTAATTTTCTTAGCAAAAAAACCCCTTGCCCTGGGGTAAAGTCTTGGATAAGTTTATTTTAGCGTTGCCGGCGAGCGAGCGAAGAAATGCACGGAAGCAACTTTGAGGTGTGGCTATTTCGAGAGAAATCAAAAATGAATTGAAATTTATATCGCTTTAGATGGGAAATAGATTGGCCATTTACCTTTTAAATTATTTCACTTCCGTTGTTAATCGAAAATAACTAGAAGGAAAATGGTTGAATGCAATATCAAGATTCGTGTGTTCAATAGAGCAAGGTTTGCTTTGCGCTTTATACATACAACCATGGTTTCCTGTGTTACCGTCACAGACAGCTGATTAAAACAAGCCACCAACTATGAAACCGCCGCATTGGACTTTAATCTTTCACATCTTAGGTATCATCTGAAGTAATTTTAATTGTTTAGCGCCAGTGGTGTGAATATATGTGTGAAATTAAACGCATATGTTTCTATAACTAATAAATTTACCTTAATCCACTTCGCCATATTTGATTTCCGATATAAGATTTCACAATCTCTTGCAAGAAAGAAATCAAAATAGGACTTTGTAGTTCTTTTAAGTTTTCTGAGGGCTTTTTACACCACATAGCAAAGCTTCAAGTATCCCAAGTGAAAAAAATATAGATAAATAAAACTAAATAATGAAAGTATAATAATATATTTTTAAAAACGTTTTTTAAGTTTGCCGCTCCATCGGGAGTCTTTTTAAAAATTAAATTTAAACGCAGGATATTGCATTCATAACTTTTGTCATCCACAGCCTAACGACAATTTGTATTACTTATAAGAATAAAAGGAAATTAACGGTATTGCAAAATATTTCTATTCCTTTCATTTCGCTTACTATAACATTGCTTGTTCGCCGGCATGCCTTTGGTTCTCGTATTTTGAAATCTTCTTATGATGATAAAAAGTCAATTTCTGTATGTAGAATAGTGTCTATTTTAAAAATAAAAAAGAGCTTTGCTTTGAATTTGTGCTAAATTAAACTTTCCCAGAGGTAGACCAATATAGAATATTACATATTGTATTTATGTCTTATTAGTCCATTAATGCCTTAATATTTGAATATAAACCTCAAGGCATAATGTTACGTTAGTGAGTAAAAGTTACGACAAATTATCCATTAGCAGATGTTATCGTTATCATTTGTATTCCTAATCTGTCACTTTGGAATTGAGCATATATTAGACAATATCTTTTGTCCTTATACTTCCTAAACCAAAACTACAAGCACAGTTTGTGTTGAAATCTTAATTCGTAGAGCTTCGTGCACCTTCCTTTTGCAAACTTCAAGCTATTGCTCTGTTATTTTTTTTGTTGGATTGCTTTAAAGCATCAACAGATTTTAAATCTAAAAATATAAAGAAAGAAAAGAAGAAGTGTGACCCTTTGTTCTCTTTCAATTCAATTTCCATTGAGTACAGAGTCCTCAATTGCGCTACCATTACCAAACCATATAGCTACTGACCATGACCAACCTTACTTTTTTCTGCTATTTATTTTTTTAAAAAAAAGTCATTTTTTTTGGCAGCGAATTCAGTATTTAAAAACAAGCAGGTTTATTCTAGTTTTGAAAGCCACATATATCTGGAACCATGCAGTCCTCAAATTATTCAAATCCGTACAGATCTTGGCATGATGTATTTGTCTTGTCGTCCGGCCTCGTGTAAAAAAATTCTTTCACGTAAATAACTTTAATTTAACTTTACCGTTAGCACTTTGTAAAACCAACCTAGTGTATCGGAATGCTATTGAATTTAACCTGTAAAAAACAAACCAAACATTTCTAAAATACATATTCAAGTCAATTTCATCTAAAAAAACTGCACAATCAGGCCACTGAGTTAGAGATATGATTTGTCTCGAAAACAAAATTTTTACAATCAATGAGTTAGGAAAATATGGTTGTACTTGGATGTAGTTACAATTAGCTTCTTTCAAATTGGGGCTCTATGATGCAATAAAGAACAATTCCAACATTAAAGATGGTCAACCGTTAATTAATTAGCACTTAATTACTGCTCCCACGAGACTTGTTTGTTAAGTGAGTAACGATATAGTTTTTATTTGGCATTATATCAAAAACACAAAGAGACTGCGAGGAGATGTTTGTGATTCAAAGAAAACTTTGCAGATTTCTCGATAATAACTTTCCGGATTTTTGTAAACAACCAAACAAAAAGAAACGAATTTTTTCTCTTTGAAGTTGCTTGAAACTGAATATCCAGCAGAGCATATAATTTAGGGAAACTTTACATATATAATTAAATGAGCTCAATAAAGTAAAACGTTTTTTAGTTGAATTGAAAATATATCTTTTGGCTATATATTTTATGGCTGACTTTCGTTCGTTTTCGTCAAGTTACAACTATAAAAAAAAACCGTTTTGAGTTCCGTTGATTTGATGTCTGCGTACAGTCATTTTTTTTTGCAAAAAGCGCCTTTACGCCATTGATCACGTGAGTCCACTCCGCAGGGCTTTAATTAATCGAATTCTTCCCAGGACTTGGCATAAATTAACCAGTGAAAGATTTAACAAAATTGTAATTTTTGCATTGATGAGAAACTTGGTTGGAATTATTTCTAACGTTTAGCCATTGATAAGATGTATGATATTGAATAATTTCTTGTTGATTTTAAAAGATGACGTTTCTATTTTCCCAAGTTTAGTTTGGTTGTTTGCGACCAATATTACATATTTGAAACTTTCTCTCCAGGGTTTCGCATACGTACTTAGTATAACAAAGCCACAAATTTAAAACTGCATTAAACCGGTCATTTGTGAATGAAAATTGCAGCAAAGATTCAATTTAAGAGTTTTAGAAAAACTAAATACTAACTAAAATAAGTGATATGATTTGTTAATTATTAAATTTGGTTTGTGATTTAATTTGCTTGCCGTTATTTAGCAACGGATCTAATTGCATTAAAGACCAACTAAAATTGAGTTGCTCCAAACAGCTGTGGCGTCATAGCTCTGTTGCTTCCTTGCTAAATTTAGAAAAAGAAGTCCAAGAGGCTCCGTCTTGCGAGAGCTTTGAGCGTCGTGTATATTGCCCAAAATTCAAGCTTGAAGAAAGCGAATGTGGCCTTTGTTATCAGATAGCAATGGAATGTTTGAAACATATTATCGATCTATTTACAAAACTATATACCAAAATTGGCAAATTCATCTTTATAAACACGCATATCCATTAATTTTTTTTAAAAAAATTTGCTAGCTTTTATGCTTGTAGAGAAATACCACAGACCGTCACCCAACGCAGGCTCACACACTTTCGAAATTGTCGTTAGATAGATAGATACATAGATGGATGGATGGATGGATGGATGGGTGGCTGGCTCTGGTTTGCTTGCTGGCTGGCTGGCTGGATGGATGGATGGATTGATGGATTGATGGACTTAAACTCGTCCTACCTGAGTAGCCCGAGTAATATGGGGTACGCCCTGATGTTTTACTATAACAAAAAAATTGCTAACATTTCAGGAGTAAGCTAGCACAAGCATAGGTAGCCGACATACGTGTTAGTTCTCGCAGCCACTAATTTGGGTACTGGGGTCACGTATTAAGGACCGGCTGGGTAGGTCTGATCTTCATTAAAACAAAACAGTCGTCCATTATTATTATTATTATTATTATTATTATTATTATTATTATTATTATTGCTAACGCTTGGACTCACTATTATTTCTATCAAAGTTAAGCCTAGTTCTCATATAATATTTGCGATCGCTGGGGTCGCTAGGATCGCTAGTCTAAAAGATCAGAACCACTCAGCGATCCTAGCGATCCCACCAGCGATCACGAATTAAGATTACATGAGAACCACTTTCAACGATCCTAGCAATCCCAGCGATCCAATATACCCCACAATGCATTTGGGTGTGATGAAGCATATCCCACAAAACACTATACTTTCCGAATCTAAAGCCTGCGTTTTTTTTTTGGTTCCTTTTTTTGTTTATTTCAATTTTTCTCCTTCGCCTCCGTCGTATGATGGCGAGTATCAGAAGATAACTTGCTTCGAGCCTCAATTTTGAGTAATCATGTTCTAGCCCAGGACAACACGATGCCTTGCAGGTAGTTAGTTAGATAGATATCCAGTTAGTAATTTGTTATTATGTAAGTTAATTAGTTAGTTGTTGAGTTAGATATCTAGTTAGTTTGTTAGTAGTAAGTTAGATATCTAGTTAGTTTGTTAGTAGTAAGTTAGATATCTAGATGGCTTGTTAGTAGTAAATTAGAGATCCAGTTAGTTTATTTGTATGTAAGTTAGTTAGTTATTTAGTTAATTAACTTGTTAGTTAGTATGCGCTAGTTATTTTAAATTTGATTAGTTTTTTAGTTAGCACTGGTGCCCAGTCCTCTAACGTTTAGTAGTTTAGATTGCCGTTCTCCTGAGTTTGAACGCGATTTTGAGGCAGGAGGAAGATTTTTTAAGTTTTGGTTGGTAATCTGTCTAGTGATGGCAAACACGTTATTTAAAAAAGCACATAGTAAGGAATACACCTTCCTTAAAACCTAGGCCGTTTGAGTGCCGACAATGGACAGAAAGTTTAGCCAAAAGAAAGCTAGGATCAGTGCATATATCAAATCTATAACAAACACGATTGACATTAAGATTAACAGAAAAATCTCAGATAAGCCACTTATAAGTCTCTTAAACTTATTTTTGTAACATACTGTATATTGTATTTAATTTCTGAATTATAATACAAACTAAACAAAAAACTCAGTACTACTAAATGAATGAATCAGTTGAAAATAGAGGCATTGAGTAGACAGCCAAAATAACACAAAATGAAATGGGTGAAAAATAAGATATATTGTCAAATTGATACATTTTTGGTTGAAGGGATATTAATTACTTCTACAGAAAGAATCCGGAGTTTTCGTACACGTTACAAAGATCAGTCCTCATTCAAATCAGTTGTTTATCTAACTCGCGATACTGAGAACTTGCTCGTCAAAATGGTTTTGCATGCTGATATTTTAGATTTTCCTGTTTCCGCCTAGTTCCCTAAGTGCTCAGTTCCTGCTGTAAAATGAATATAAGATTTCGGACGCGAAGGCGCGGTAAAACGACTCCAGATCTCTCTTATTCAAATCAGATATCATTAACTTGACAAAGGGATTTTCGTATATTACTTTTGTCTCAATGGCAGCCTCGCCGGGACGATTTTAGTCTATTTTAAGCTTGGAGTATTATCTTCCAGCCGTTGTTGTTAAACAAGCATATTTTTACTGCTACTTAATTCAGCTTCCGCCTATTTTGTGTGGCAGGCATACTTTCAGGAAAAAACTTGATGTCAATTCATTTGCTTTAAAGTGAAATTAATACTAAGAGATCGTGCCAACGATTCTTTACAACCAATATATCATTAACTACTATAAAACACGTCAACTAACCTAATGGGAAATTCTTACAACCAATTGCATACTTTTCATTTAAACACGTAGGGAGAAGTTTGTTTTTCATCTCTTCGATCATATTATATACTTGATCTATTTTTAATTCTCATAACCAGAAAAATTGTTTTGCAGAAATTGTTCTACAATAGAAACCTGTATGACTTTTTGGTTAGTTATAACTGGCTATTTCGAACTCGATTGCTTCGTATTACCCAATCATTTCGAACTAATTCTCTTTTTCCTTGGTTTCATCTTTTTGAGTGAGCTTCCTACGTTTTGTTTCGAACGCAGTTATTTCAAATTCTCGGCATTTTTTACCTCGTTTCTGTTTCCTTTGGACTCAATTCTCAGGCCGGGATGTGTTAGAATAAGAAAAGCCACTTTACTTTATCTGATATAACAAGAGCTCACGTTTTGACTCTTGATCCGACATTCCATAAACTCTAAAGCTGATAAAGCGATTCTATGTCAATGAGACTTTATCAAAGACCATGTAGCTTGAGAGAGTTTAACAAGTTTCCTCGAATATCGAAAGATAAGCTAAAAGGTTTAGAGAATCATTCACTCAATGGTTTTGAGTTTAAGCAGAAAAGTGCAAAGGCGACATGACAAATAGACAAAGAGGAGAGGGACTGAGAAAGAGGGAGGCAGGGCAGCTTAGTTTCCCTCCTTCCCAATCCATCTCTTTTTTCTCTATTTTTTCCTCTTCTCTACGCCATAACCCAATCTTATTAACGCTTGTTTCGCACCCTAGCATCCGAGAACGCCCATGTCAGCTTTTGTCTGCTTTAAACGGAACCCTTATTTGTAGAAAATTAATAAAACTTTTGTTAAACTTTATTCTGACATCTGAACTATTGATGTTTGTCAGTCACCTTTTTAATTATAGATTGAAATAACGGGATAAAGCTTACTCAAAGAGGAACAGTAATTAATTCAACAATGCATTACATTTGAAATAATTGATTTCGAAATAAAAGTATTAAAAAGCCTTAAAATAAATAAATTAGTTTGAAATAAGGAATTCAAATTTTAAAACCGAGTTTTGAAATAGCGAAGTATAGTACAAGTCCCAGGCCTCTCTCATTTAGACCACATATAGCCGCCCAAACTCTGAAATCGTATTTTTAAAATTGTTTTATCCAGACAACAGATTTTCTGAAACAACACAGGACACATTAATCAAGTTTTATCTTATGCTTGTAGTTTGTAGCGCCTAGAGAAGGGTTTTAAAAGTTATTCAGGATGACTGACTTGATTAGCGTTGTTTCATATAATCTATCTGACCAAGCGTAGAACAAATGCATACGAAGTTAGAACCTACGCCGCCTGTGGTTGGACAAACAGTAGAAGTACCTCATCTTCTAGAAGATCACTGAATTATATATTGGTCATTTTAGAAACCATATTAAATAAAAAAGTCCCAACAGCTTAACTAATCCCGTTGGTTTTTATCTTCCTTTAATTTCGTATCATTTACAGACGAGACAGAAAAATCTTTTTTTTCGCTTAGAAGTTTTATTGAGTCACGTTCGCAAATCGACCTTTGAACACAATAAAAAAAAAGTTAATCTGTCTGCTCTATCTGTCATTTGTTGCCGAATCATTTGCAATTTTAATTGTTTTTAATAATTCCATCATCCATTCATTACTAATTTATTATATTCAGTTTTCTTGTAATCAGTTGCAACTATAAACTCTCTTTAACAATTTTTATAATTCAAACGAAAATTCTTCATATAATTTCAATAAACCAACTGCTTCACTGTATTTGTTCCGACCTTATCAACAATTTTCCCTTTTACTTTTAGTTACGCTAATAAAACAAGCGGTTTCTTAATGGCATTATCATGAGCTTACTTTTAATTCCAGCGGCTTGGACAGAACGTGACGTTTTATTGTTTCAATTACTTGAGACATTTAATAGAGCACTTGTTTTAAATTCTCTGTACACTCTTTTTACATAAGATAAACTTTATAAGAACAACGAAGCTCAAATTGGCCAAAAATTAGAATAATTTTAAAACAAGTTTATTCTGAAACTATATTAAACGTTGTAGTTAATCTTTTGCACTGCTGCAAAAACAAAAACAGAAGCATCGTCATCTCTCATTATATCATTTTATTTAAACTATTGTTCCAAATAATACATGTGTATATGTAATACCAAAAAAATTCCTCTTCGATCTGACCAGTTTCAAACGTTGCAAATACTTGTAAGATCAGAAATACCTTGCGTTTTTGTTTTGCTTTGTCATCATTTCTGAAACTACTTTTGGAAAGAAGTAAGGCAATTTAACCCTTTATCAACGTGTAACTTCTCCTTACATAACTCAAACAAAATACTATAACTCTTAATGAGAAACTTGGAATTGATCAAGTGGAATAAGCCGTGGAAGTTGAAAGGCGAAATTCTCCCAAACTACTTCTATAGAAAGTATGGAACTCAGTTGGGAGAATTTGCCAACACGCCATTTGTCGTGTTTGGGGCTTAAAGAGTTAAGAACAGTTAGAGGGTGAATGACCAAAATTCAAGAACAACGAGACTCTGCAAGTCTACTGGAAGATTGAACTGAGACACGACTAAAGTTATTATAAACACTCTCCTCAATTAATACAAGCAGTCAATTGTGCTTTGAGATTTCAACTAATCCTCTAAAGCCCTACTAAGATTAACTCATTTCTACCTATTTAAATCTCTGTTATTCATGTTCAGTATAATCCTTTCAACTAATCCTGGTCTTTGGAAATTATTATAATTGATTTCCACTCCATTAGTATGATAACATTTTACCATAATTAGTTGTTTATTCGCCCCATGTAACAGAATCCGGAATCCAGCAAAATTTGATTGTTGGAATCCGGATTTGATTTGAAATCCGGAATCCAAACTAAGTGCTCAGAATCTGGAATCCAGTGATTTAGGCTTATCTTGGAATCCAAAATCCAGGGGGTCGGAATCCGGAATCCAGAGGGTCGGAATCCGGAATCCAGAACCTCTGTGGATTCTGTTACATGGGGCGATGTTTGTGTTATGTTAACCCTTTAAGCCCCAAACACGACAAATGGCGTGTTGGCAAATTCTCCCAACTGAGTTCCATACTTTCTACAGAAGTAATTTGGGAGAATTTTGCTTTTCAACTTCCACAGCTTATTCCACTTGATCAATTCCAAAATTCTTATTACGAGTTATACTATTTTGTTTGAGTTATGTAAGAAGAAGTTAGGCGTTGATAAATTGCCTGGGGATGAAAGGGTTAAACAATAGCCAGGCTTTGCTATCAATACTGGTAAAATTCCAAAGTGAAACTTTGTTCTTGGTCTTTATATTTTTTAAAAAAGATGGTATACCTTTGAAGTCATGTTATTTACGACTTTCTCTCAATCTTTTTTAAAGTACATTTAACTTCAATTTTACCATTCCTTAAAACTGGACCAATTTTATCCACTTACTTTAGTTTAATTTTTCTATCCTTCGCCTGAAGCCGTAAATGTGAAGAATAAAACTTTTCCACGGTTAAAATATATTTTGGTCTAAAATTTAAAATTGCAAGACCAGCCTCGTTGTGGGTTTCAAAATTAAATGAATATGCATGTTATCCGAAATGAAGCTGGGCGGGCAATTTTGAAGGTAAACAAAAAAAAATTTTAAATCGTGAAAAAGGTATAGTCCTGACATTTGTGCCTCCCTTTGTTAATTGACCTTTCACTTCTGAACAGAATATTTCCATAACTTTGAACTCTTTTCACTGTTACATTTTTTAATTCCATTAAAAATTTATGACCGATGAAACCTTTCAAAGCTTTTCGTTTCAAACGTTTTCTAGCGTTTCTACCGAAGTTGATCATAACGTTTTTAAAACCCAGAATCAAACTCAACATATTTGTATTCATATAATTATAAAACCTAGCTTTAATTTTTTTTTTCTTATAGTTATTTATTAAAAAGAAACATGAGCGTTTGGAGGTGCTAGTTTTATCACTCTTGTATTATCCAGGCATTTTCTAAAACTCTAAAGATCAGATTTAAATGTGTTTACTCAAATCCTTTTTCTAAACAACCGTATCCCCCGCCATCTTTGATACCAGCTTTTGTTTTTTTCACAACAGGTAGTTATGCTGTGGTTAATCATTGTGTTACGCTTCACCACACATCAATGAATTGCTTTACTCCTACACATTTATGCTATGAAACCTTTAAAAACCAAACGGTAGATAAATATAAACAGTACTGTCTACAACTTGAGTTTTACCATTCACCGATATTTCGGTAGCAGAACTTTGTCATGATAAAGCACTCTTAATGTTTCTGTTGTCTCTTTTGATTTATAACTGCTTTTCACTTTGCATTGCTCGCTCTTTCGATAGACACTCCGGTATTCGGGAAACGATACAAACTATGTGAGATATGTTATTTTCTCTTTCAATTGCATATATATGGCTATATATATATATATATATAAAGATGATTTTCTGGAGTCGGACTAGTTCAACTTGATTTGAGTTGCCTGATGATTGCTTCGTTAGAAAGCATGAAACTCGGAGTAGCAATTAAATGTTTTTGAACT
>JAOEHV020023585.1:0-18208 GCA_025447995.2 Isaurus tuberculatus | reverse complement strand
TTCTTCTTGTTCTTCTTCTTGTTCTTCTTCTTGTTCTTCTTCTTGTTCTTCTTCTTGTTCTTCTTCTTGTTCTTCTTGTTCTTCTTGTTCTTCTTCTTCTTCTTCCTCTATAGTCTTTGGTCTGCTTGCAAATCGTAAGAACGGCTACGACCTAGGTCAGCCACATCCAAATCCCTCTAGAGGGCCTTCTTGTAGAAATTTTTACGTATTGTTCTCGTGTAGACTAGCACTTCTTCCAGAGATCGTGTGGGTCGTCCTTTCTTTGTTGAAAGCTAAATCCTTTAACGGATTACGAAGCCTGCGTTTATTTCCCGTTTCAAGTCTGTAGTGTAAAACAGATGACAGTCTCTGACTTACCCTGAACGGAGTCCTAATTAATTGCAGGTTAGCTCCCAGCCAAAGCTGGTACTCATTTACCGACCCCGTAAAGATGGAAAGCTTTGGCGGTAAAGGAGGTCACACGAATGTTCGAAGCTCGGCAGGAATCGGCGCAGAATTGAAACTGACTCTATCTGGTTTGAAGACAGAGGTCTAACCAATTGCGTCAATTATACGAAAAATATATTTGTTCCCTTATATGTGTACACTATGAGCTGAAAGTTGCTATATACATTAGAAATAGTAAATTACCGATAGGCAACACGTACTCATGTTAAAAGACGTTTTTGACAGGGTGCTCAAATTGAAGCTGTTTTCAGAGTCGGGCCAAGGATCCTGGATGGTGATGTTCCTCACCACTTTGCTGTCTTTGTATTTTTGTGGCCATTTCTACAGTGAGTTCATTGGATTAGCCGGTCCTTTATACTCTGGGTATCGCATTACGCGCAACATGGGAATACAGAATCAGACATTTATGAAGCTTGCGGCCATGGGGACGTGGCTTGGTGATTTTATCACAGCTTGGATGGTTACTGATATGATGTTACAGGTGTGTGTATATACTGCCTTACGAAGGTTTTTTATAGTTTTGTTTTGTAAGTCATTGACGTTCGAGATCTCTAGTCTCTCCGATTTTGCTGCACATAAATGATTTTTCGTGAAAAAAAAAGCTTACACGAGCAGAGTAAACTTACTTTGTAACTTCCATACCCATTAGGAAAACCAGTATCCTTGGTGGAATAAGAGATTGCGAGTATGGTGGAGAAGAGGAACCAATCGAGTTATTGCTTTCTGGTCTCTCGCTATCATCATGACGGTCGTCGTAGCAACAGCTATCAGTACAGATTATCTGGACTGGGATCGCATCAGTAGAGACTTTATGCCAACAAACGAGTTATCACGAGCTTTCTTGGCTTCCTTCATCCTTGTTATGGATCTCATGATTGTTTTGCAGGTCAGTGATGTTTGTACCTTTGGTAGTGCTCATGTATGATTCAAACAAGGCTTTCCCCGGATGCTCGTTGAATTTTTTTTAAAAAAACTTTTAAATTGTGTTGGTAAGTCGATAAAACAAGTGATACATGACCAACTTTAGGCTGAAATGTCTAATTATTACCGTAAATAGTGTAGGAGGCCGCCGTCTGGAAATTAGCTTTTGTTGCTCTTTATACGAAGGGCTAACTCTCGAAACATCATGCAGTGTCCTACTCTACTTACGGTGATGATTAAACATTTCAACCTAAAACTTCGTGCTATCCTAAATGTATTTATTTAACCACTTTTCCAAGCCTTTTTGCCTTTTTGTGATTGTCTCTGGTTTTCACATTATTTTATTATTTTTCCGTCCGTCATTTCTCGGGATAAAGAAATTCGTCCCCCATTTATTGTTGATGTTCCTGTAGTAAAGATTTAAAAAAACATGTAGCAAATCTTAGCTGAGCCTCTCGCGTATAGAAAAACAAATCCCTGTTCTCGATAGCCTCATTTTTATCCTTGAGTAAATAACTTCGTCTGGATTTTAGGACTGGGAATTTCCTCACTTCTCCGGTGGGATGGAGGTCAAACTTCCAGGTCTTAACACTGGTAACATCAACTTCCATGTTCCTGGTGGAGACATTCACATCACGGGCAAGTGGTTCAACTACGGTATCATCTTTATTGTTATGATCCTTGATCTTAACATGTGGAAAAACCAAATATTCTATCATCCTTTTGATTATGGACAATATGTCGACAGTGCTGGGTATATCTCCACTGTAGCTGATCGTGATTGGTTGGTTAACGCAACGAAGGAAACACTGACTTATGCGTGGCGCTGGAATCATACAAATCCGCTGACTAACCGCAAATATGGCGCGGATGATCATAAAATGAATTCAAGGTTTTATGGCTACAGCTTAGACATTAAAGGGATTGCTTTCGTTCCTTCGTTGTGTATGTTTGTTCTCTTTGGCTATTTAGTCAAGAGATTTTCTACAGATGAAAAAACCTGCCAGTTAACCGACGTAAATACTACAAACCAGATTCACGCTATAGGTGATGACGTCATTAAGGTGAATGCTACTAGAAAGTTGAATCAAATTGGTTCTTGTGATTTTATGCAAGATTCCACAACACAGCAGCAGTTTGAGACTATGCCGACAATAACTCGTGATCTACAACGAAACCATCCGCACCATGAAATTGTTAACTCGACCAAAGATAATAGGGTCTCAACTGAGAGTTTATCTAACTCTATAAATGATCGATACATCGCAGAACCTGGGCAGGAGATTACGTTGAACGACCGGGAAAACAACGACTCTCCCTTGATATTCTCATCACCAGAGGCAGTAGGTAGTGAAGTTGAGTTGAGGGCTTCGCCAAAAAAACAAATGGCAAAGGAAGAAGAGAATGCCGTTGAGAGAACTTGGAACGAGTCTAAAGATGACAATCCTGCTAGTGTTGATAACGATAGTATTATTTCATTAAAGAACAATTCTGCTTGCGAGCTTTCACTTGGGACGCAGAACTTTGGAAGCTGCAAGGATACAAGTTCTTCTGTTAATGCCAGCAGTTTGGAGCCAAGAGAAAGTCTAAAACACTGGAAATCATTGAGAAGTAAAATTCTTTCAGTTCAGAAAGAACCAGAAAAATGAAGCAACGAATTATATTTGTTAAGGCGAAACTCAAATGAGGGTATAACACTACTTGCCTACGTTTAAGTTTAAGGGGTTTAGTCAACAGAGAATTCGAATTTACACTCCAAGTAATTAATGAGAATATAATAAGAATTAGCATAAAACTTTATTTCACACATTGTAACGGCATTACACATTTTTTATACTGAAGGATCCATTAGTTTTCAAGTCAACCTAAAGTTTATTTATGTTTTTCAACAGAGTTGAGCTTTTTCTGAATATAAACATAAAATAAGGAAATAAGAAATCCAAGCCGATGTTGTTAAGGACGTTTTTAAAGAATTTCAAAATTTGCGAAGAAGAGCAAACGAAATCAGTGATGGTAACAATATCGATTGTTATTTGATAAAAAATAGTTCAAAAATATAATATCATGCATTTCTAAATAAGCGCCTAAAGGATTCCTGGACTTCAACACTTAGTAACTTTATGAAAGTGGAGCGTGAAGGTTCCTTAGGAGTTTCTTAACTTTTCTTAATTTGAGCTTGGCTTCCTTATAAAGAAAAAAATGTGTATTTCAACACCATTGGTATAGTATTCATACTATGGTCGTATCACTGTATTAGTAGTTACTACAGCCCAGTATACAATAATACGAGGGCAAGGCACGAGTCATCTATCAAGCTGAGAGGAACGAGAATAATTTATAAGTAATAAAACTGTTTTTGAAAAATGCGTCTAGGCGTTTATTGAAGTATTTAAAATGAATATTTAACCGATTTCTCTGCGATATGTAAATATTTTTCGACAGTTCACAAACTTACTGACAGCTAAATACCATTGTAGAATGCTAGCACGGCAGTTAAATAATACCCGCGACTAAAAATTTTCATTCGTTACCAAAGTAATTAAACTGCTCGGCCCTGTAACATCAAATCGAGGCCAAGCAAACATTTACAAAGGACTCCGGATTGGCTTACTTTGTTGCCGTCGGGAAATATATTATTTGTCTGTTCAGAGGGGAGGCAGACTTAAGTATTTATAGTTATACTATTATTAAATTTTCAACCTCGAATATTGCGTTTCTAGCGTTCTGATTGGTTCACTCAATCTCGGTTATCAGCTCATATATCGAATGACGATATATATGGAAACTGACTTCTGGTTGGCTGTCATTTTCAAGTATCGAAAGCGCATGAAGTTTAATAAAACAATTATTCCATTCGCGCTTGTTGGATATGAGATAATTTATAGCCAGCTCGGCGCTCCTGGAATAATTGTTAATTAAGGAAACTTTCCTTCAAGCTGCCCCTAATGAAAGGAAAAAAAAACAAATTACAGAACTGGTTAATTTTAGGGGTTTTAAAAAAAGTATTACTTGTTTCTTTCCATCCTCGCAATGCGTAACGTTTCAGCTTAAAGCAAAATAACTTTTTAACTTTAGTATCCTTTTTGAGACTTTTTTTCAGCTTTATTTCTTTTCTTATTTCGTTTCCTTTTTCATTCCCGGATTTATTTTCTATTTTCGAGCCCGCAGTTCTTAAAATCAGCTGCCAAACGCATTAGTCGAGAAAAGACTGGGTTCTAAAGCCACGCTGTCGCTGTTATAACATTTGTAAAGCAGTAAAGATGGGTTAGTGTGTTAATTTAAAGTATATATGTTATTTTTTTGTTTTGTTTAATTATTTTGCTAATAGTAACTTCAAATACATCACAGGTGGATTTTTCTCCAGCCTCTTTTCGTCACTTTTTGGCCAAAAGGAATTACGGATCCTAATATTAGGGTTAGATGGCGCTGGGAAGACAACGATATTATACAGGTAAACTGTCCCTTAGATGGTTTTGTGTTTTCTTTTTTATTCTTAATTCATGATGATGTCCTTAAATGGTTTTGGTTTTCAACACAGGCTTCAAGTTGGGGAGGTAGTCACGACAATACCAAGTGAGCTGTCCAGTTTGTTATATACTTTATATTATACATTCCGTTGTTCCAAAACTAATTATTAAAATGTTATTCTGTTTTTGAAACTCATAATAAATTACTAGGCGTTGTATTGTTGGAAAGTCTCGGCATTTTTTATGAGCAACGTAAACCTTTCCTTGTGAAGAAATTGCTGTTTGTATTGTGGTTTAACCCTGGATTAAAGTTAACAATTTTTGAACAACCCATCCCAGGAGTGTTGAAACATGTTATAATGTGCTTGTTTAAATTATGATATTTATTTTTTTACCTACTTAAATTTTTTTTTTATGCCAACAGCCATAGGATTCAATGTAGAAACTGTAACATACAAAAATCTTAAATTCCAAGGTATGTTTTGTATAATTTTGTTATTTTTACTTATATTATTGTTGACATTAATGTATAACAAGCTAGATGTGTGCTCAAGACATATCTAAAATAATGTAATTGTTGTCTAGTTTGTGATGTTTGTCATTTTGTCTGTCAGTGAAAATTTTAACTGAAGCATGTGTTTTGAACTTGAAATCTCCAAGATACTGTCTACAGTATTTATTATAATATATCATAGATATAACATAGTCTTGCTTATTTTTTAAAAAAATAATAATTGAATTTTTCTGTTTATATTACAGTGTGGGATTTAGGAGGTGAGTGCTTTTAGCTATCAGTAGTAATTGATTATTAGATGTTTTGTAAGTAGCTTCACTTCAAGGTAATGGAATTCAATGGAATTATTTTTAAGTGCAAAGATGACATAATGGCCTAAGGTTCTATTTCGTCTTTTTAAAACAAGGAAACAGACAAACATATTGAGTTTTCATTTGTTTTTGGGTTTGAACTGGAAGTTTATTTTGGTGCAACATTGCAAGTTTATTATGTTGCCTACTAGAACAAAGCTAAAGTAATAAGTTATTGTATGAAGCAGTATATAACAAATAATTCCTTGTTGTTTGTGTACAGGTCAAACAAGTATTAGGTAAGAAATGAAACTATTTATTTATTTGTTTATTTATTTATTTATTTATTTATATATTTCTGTTAATATTTCTACAGCTATAATTGTTGCTAATTTAAAATCAAAAAATTGAAGTTCCTCAAAAAGTGTAAGATCAAGTGAGATTACCTTATGTACAAGGTGTTTTTTAGAAAAACTTTATTAGATCAAAGTTGTTTATTATGTTAATTCTATTGCTTTTGCTTTTCCTTTTAGTTTCCACCTCTTTTAAAAGTGGGTTCACTATTATAATATTGATTGTTATTTGCAGACCATATTGGCGATGCTATTACTCAAACACTGATGCAGTAATTTATGTTGTGGATAGTATGGACAGAGATAGAATAAGCATTTCAAAACAAGAACTAGTTGCAATGCTTGAAGTAAGTCAACTTAATTGATAATGCCAACAACTAATTGTTATTAAACATAAAGTCTTAAAACTCTATTCATCTTTTTTTTTCATGTAGCTTCAGTTGTTAGGGTTTAAAAACTGATTATCTTGTGAAGACCTTTATTACAGATCTTGAATTAAGGTCTGAATAGCAGAAAATGTAAAACAACTTTAAAAAACCACAACATTCTTCCTACTACATGAATATGGAATTACAAAACTTCAATTTTTGGAACTAAATTTTTAGAAAAAGTCCAAACTTCCTACAAACCATGTAACTAGGCATAAAATCAAAGATGATGATTGTGTTTGTATTTCAAAGAACAGCAGCGAAATAGCAGAAAATGGATGTGATTGGTTACTAATCTTTGATGCAGTCACTTGAGGTGGAGTAAGCAATACTTTGACTATATACTGCTAGTCTTTGTCAGGCAAATGAGATTGGCTGGTCACATAATTACCACTTATATTACTGTGGCTGATGGTGATTGGTCACTTTTGATCCTTATTATTCCAGTCAGAATCTGTTTGTTCCAAGGTTCATTGTCATGTCACTGTCTTGTTGTGTTTTTTTATTGTTGGCACCCACCCTTCAGGGATTTTGATTATACCTGTTGATGTTGCCAGATAGAAGTTTAAGAGATATGGACCCCCAAATTTTTCAAAGTGAAACTACAGCTGTTTGGGTTCTTAAAAAAATAATAAATAATATGTTTTTCAATGCATAATTCAGTGTTTATTTGTTTCCAGGAAGAGGAATTAAAGAAAGCTATTTTGTGTATCTTTGCTAACAAACAGGTACCAAATTTATTTTTAGTTGTCTTAATGAGTGCTATCTTTTTTTATTACATAAAAATCATTTCTTTTACTAGCTTTTTTTCATACAGGGATAACTAAATGCGCACAAAGTCTGATAGATGGCCAAATAATTGATGATAATTTTTTTAAGTTGTGTGACAATGTAATTGTTAAAAAAGTAAACTCTATCTAAAGCAGACAATCTAGAATCTAAGTTTATTCTTTGTAAAAGATAGGTGTCCACTCTGGAGAGAGAGTTAATTTATAGATAAACATGGGAGACTGGATTAGCAGGAATCAAGAGTATTGTCTGCTTTAGAGAGGTTTCTGCCTGGTTTGAGAGAACTCACTGTATTAGATATTATTTTGTGGCTAATTTTCTAACCACCAGAGTACTGTGTTGTACAAACTGAATTGTGAGGAATGGAATAACTTTTGCATTCTTAGATTTTTCTCCAAAAATTTAAGAGATATTCTTGTTGGTACACCAACTTAACCCTATTAAGGTTTTGGGTATATGATACAACCCTTGCAATAAGTAAAAAAAATTTAAAAAAAATAAAAAGATAAAAAGAAATTAAAAGAAATAAAAAAATAAAATAAAATGTGTTTCATTTGTAGGGAACACCAAAAGCCTATTCAATATATAGTTAGGATAGATCAAAATTTATGTTATGCTCTAATAAAAACTACATTTTTCTCACTTTCCTTGACAAAAAAAATAATATTGTAACACTGGGGTATTTCAATGCAGAGTGCTAAGTACCCAGCTACTTAGCTACCCATCCCCCCTCTTTTGAATACTAAAGATGAATATATGTTTGTGTGGCTTGTAGGATATTGAGGGTGCTATGTCATCTACAGAAGTATCCAATGCTTTGGGCCTTGCGGCATTAAAGAACAGAACCTGGTCAATATTCAAAACATCTGCTGTGAAAGGTGAAGGTCTAGATGAAGCCATGGAATGGTGAGTTAATGAGGGTGGTACATTGGACTTTCTTACGAGACTAAAACAACTGCACAAAAATGTCTCATTTAATTTGTTTAAGTTGTTATAGGCTGGTGGTCTGTATGTCTGTTATAAACGGAATCAATGAAGTTGGTACTAAATTTTTTTATCTGTGTTTGTTAAACAGGTTGGTTGATGCACTAAAAGCCAGGCAGTAGTAAAAGAAGGAAGAAAATTTTTAAGATGTACTATGAGAGCCTTGTATTCTTTAACACTTATTTTCATTTTGGTTTCGGAAAAATACTAATCTTAGTATTCGGTATCCCAATTTAAGTATTTTCTGGATTTTGCCCAAAGGCTTTCTTGTTGTTCAAGGGAATTTAGCTGCTTGCCGTATTGAGCAAGCAGCTCCTTTGGGCTGCTGTTCAGTCGACATGTTGGCTCATGAAGGCCAACAGTGTTCTTTTTTGCAGTGATCAATTACATCAATGTTATTTTTCACTCAAACATGACTAATCAAGGCGTCCCTTGGATATTTGCATCTGAAATTCTATGATTTCTCAAAATGTTTTAATAGTAAAAGTTTTAGCTCAACAGCATGTAGATAAGATAGGGATTTAAGTTAGCTCATCAGGCAAACAAAAAAACTGTAAATTTCAACTTTGATAATATAGTGAATTATTAATACAAACCAGATAAAGTGTCAGTCTATATCTTCAGTAATTCCGTAGCAGTTGAAGCAGATAACATAAAAATTTTGTTTCAAATTATTGGTTCAACAACAGTTGGCCAAAGGCAAGTTTGTCAAAATAAAAAAGAATATGAGTACACAGGGTTTTTCTTATAGAAATTTAGTTATATATTCATAAAGAATTTTAATAAGAAGGAAATTTTTACAACTCAGAGAAAGCCCTGAGAAACCCCGTTTGCTATTTTGAAACATGTGAGGTATATAGTTAATTAGTTTATGTATATGTTAGTATATGTTTGGTCATTTTATTTTTAGAATGAGATCTATTGCACAACAATAATTCATTACCTGGCCTTAAATCAACTTATAATCGCAAAAAGGAACCATCTCGATCAATCTAACGTTGTATCTCAAAAACAATTGTTATACCATGGAACCATATTAAAAAAAACAGTTATTTACTCAAATTCATCTTTAGTTAACATTATTTTTAAGTGAACGTTTAAACTTTGGACAAAACTGTACATTTTGAAGATTTTAGTGTTGGGTACTCAATATTCATTAGGAATTTTGGTTTTTTAGGGGAAAAATTAAATCCCCTGTTTGCCATAGGCAATAATAATTTACTGCATTAAACAAAGTAAACGTTTTACCGAAGATTTGTTCTTAAAATGATATTGTACATCGGGCATTTTCAGCCTCGCATCCCTGTAAAAATAGTTTTTAATATAACAACAGATCGTTATGAAAGTGACAAACAATTTGATGATTCTTCTTAGTGGTTCATTTACTATCTGAATACTTTCATTTTGATTTGTTTTATCAATTTTTTTAAACATCAGTCTGTATTAATTACGTTGAGTGCATACGTTTGCAATACTTTCGTTTCTTTGTTTTTTTTTTTCAAAATATTGTTTTTTGAGCATTTTCAAGATTAATTAACTTTTACAGTAGTGATCCCTTTCATTCCTCTTCTAAACCAACATCAAAGAGTGGCTTACATACCAACCTTGTTCACTACAGGAGTTATAAAGTATTTTACTATCTAATGAATACCGAAGAAAATGCGTAGACATGCAGACTCAAATTCATGCATCAAAATCAAAATGAGCGTGTGAAAAAAGAATTATACAAAACTAAAAGAGCTGCATTCTTTATTCTTTTCAAGGGAATTTTCTCGTTAACCCAGCCGAGTAGAGCAGGTGTTTTGAAAACTGCGTTATTACCTATGTAATAGAGAATTGACCGCCAAGAGATAAAATTGCATGATATATGTTGCAGCACACCTAGAATTTGCTTCCTTTTTCTTTTTTTTATAAGAAAGTAACCAAAGACTTGTATCAATTATCATTGGTGCTTGTGGTTGACGAATAAGAGTTACGACTCTCAATTAAAACGTTTTTTGTGAGAGTCAAAAAAACTTGACCGCAAAATACACTATAAAAATTAAACAAGTGAAATCTGATTTTTGAAACTTAATAAAAAAGGTGTTGCAGAACCTTTTGGTTAACTATGGTTAAAATTCAAAACTTATGCTTTGTTATAAAAACTATAAGTGAAAACTTGTTAGCGTTGAGATTTAAAATATTTCCTTTTTAGAAAGAAACAACATATGTACCAGCAAAATTGAATTGAGCATAGAAGACGTAAAGTTAAAAGAGTTTTTTTATCAACCATGGCCTTGAAAAAAGAGTCATTTTCTAGAAGGATCATTTTTATGATCTGTTTTTGAATGTCATCTCCCACTACCATCTTTATTGTTTGCTATTGCAGCTTTTCTCAGTATGACGCGAGATTTAATATATTTCAACGCAAGAGACCGTATTGAGTAGTAAAAGAACTAGTCGTTTTAGATACTTCATTTCTACTGAAAACTCTCAATTAATTTTGAGTTGTTATATCATAAATTTTTTTTCTAAAGTTAACAGCACTTGTTATTGTCTTTTGAAGGAAGTCGTTTTATTGTTTCTGTCTACGTGTTGTCGAAAATGTTTTTTTTTTGTGTAGGTGTGATTCACCTGTTATCTCGAACGTAGTAAAACATATTGACTTGTTACGATTTTTCTCATATAAAAAGTAACTCCTTGCGACTGGTCCCAGGCATGTGGTTTGCTTTAAAAATTTCCTCTGGATGATCATTTCTATACTGGCGTTTAACGAATTGTTATCTTTTAACTCCTTTTAGCTTGTTACAATACAGAAGCCTAATTGAAGGCCATGTTAGTCCACCCCGCCGAGAAAAGGAAATTAATATGTCGTCATAAGTTCTTTTGATATACACTGTAACAAGAGTTTAAAAACAGACACAAATTCTCAATTAAAACAGTTTGTTGAGCAGCCTGAAAGAAAAAGGCCATGAATTACCAGGTTGTTATGTTTCTTATTACCCTTATAGTCGCTGATATCTTTTTGGCGGCTTCTCTCGGAGAGAAAAACGATCGGAAATATTTCCGGAGTCGTTTAGGGCTTACTAGAAGAGAAGAACTTGGAAAAAGAAAGTCTATAGAATATCTTAAAGACTTAGAACAAGCTCTGCCGTACTTGAAAAGTCACCTAAAAGATCTGCGAAGTGAGAAGATACTTCCACATATTCGTGAAGATTTTGAGGGCGGGGCAAAAGAGGAATTTCCCTCCCGAAGAAATGAGCTTGAGGATAAAAGAGAAAAAAAGAGGGAAGAGATGAACGCCATACCTGATCAATGGTGGAAAGGACGATTCAAGTATTTTGATGAGGCAGAAGAGGATAGTCACGTGAAGAAAAACTAATTTACAAAGAATGACTGATATCTGGTAGTTATTAAATGTAAAAACATGTTTTACTCTTTCATATTGTACAGGTCGTTCCAAAAAGATGTGAAATGTTGATTTTTGTTAAATTTATAAACCGCAATATTTAGTTTGTAGGGAACCAGTTTGTGTTGAGCTTGTTTTGAGATGTTTTCTATAAAAATTAACTTTAAAAATAAGATCCGATATTCACGAGAGCCTTTTGTTTTGCCGTTTTTAAGATTTGGAGTTATGAAAAACACTTCATCAAATAAGAAAAAAAAACTAAAATTAATGGTAAATTTTTTTGTCAACTTAACTCATTTTTCTTTTTGCAATTTTTATTATTTTATGAGGTTATTAGATTTTGACCGAAATAAGGAATTTAATTATTGAAGATCATTATCTTGATATTCAAAATATTTTCTCTGAAACTGCCGGGTCTAGTTGTTTTTATTTTAGGTCAGTAAGTAATAAAACAATGCCCAGGCGAAAAATGATATTTCAATTAATTTCAAATGGGTAAATTACATTGACGAAGAAATAAAGAATAAAAATACGTTTACAAAGCAAAATTTTAGTTCTTTTGCGTTATTTCGTAAAAATTCAATTCAAAAACTAACCAATAAAGACTTATATTTCGTTGACATGAAACACCGATTAAAGTTTATAATTCTACAAATTCCTTCATAGTTCTCAGAAAGAAGTCCATATGTTTTTGCGCTGATTGTTTACCACATCTAGCTAAGCCAAAAGAAAATATCTAGATGACTATTTTATCGTTTTTAGTGTGCTTCAGTTCTTTAATGAATTGGTTAACGCTTCGTCACCATAACAACATTTTGCGACACCTGCTGAAAATTGAAGCTTTAAAGTATATAGACACAAAAAAGGTTTTGGAATATTTTTGAGTCCAAAACGTCAGAATATTTTTCTGTGTTTTTCATCACGGTGTCAAACTGAAAAAATATTTTTATTCACTTTGAAACACCGACGCAGTCCATAATCGTCATAATATTGAAGACTTCGTATTTAAACTGTGTAATAGGGTATTATCAAGCTGTATTGTTCATAATTTCAACATATAGCAAATTGAATAACAATTTTATACGGATTTCTGAAGTTGCAAAAACTACGAAAGAAAATCTTTTCTTAACTGCGCCCACTTTGGATTTGACGCATTAGATTTGACACTTGGTTTTTTTTCTCATAATACATGTTTTTTTTTCTTTTTGTAACGGGGCCGCATTGAATAAACTCCAAAGTGAGACATGTTCATTATCCATAATGGCTACCACAATATACTAAAAAGATTTAAAATGAGTTTTGCCGCAACAGCTGCTAGAATACTTTGAGATCTTGAAATCCCAAAGAAAGTAAAAAGCATGTGATTTAATGGTATGTTGGTTGAAATATTAGGCATCGCTGACAAAGCTAAGATGTTGACGTTTCCAGTGCCAGCCTTCGGTCAAAGCAACATTTCTAGCTGTCTTCTTATTTCGACGAAGAGTTAACGCTTGAAACGTTAACTTCCTAATTTTTTTACAGAGATGACGAAAGATGACGCACTTAAATAGTTTTTTTAAAAAACCGTTCAACAAGTTATAAACAAAAAAGGAATGAAAATGTTCAAGGAAAACTACAGTGGTTCTTTAAAAGTATCTTTTGTAACTGGAGAGTGGGAAGGAATCTGGAAAGAATTCTGCTATTGATTGTTACTATAATGCATCGGGCTGTTTTTCTTTAAAACCATTACAGCTACTCGAACAACCAAAATTAATGGAATCTTAAACTTTGTTAAAGGGTTTAAATACCTTTTAATATTTTTAGCATATCAAATGATAAATATTTCAATTAGAAAAGTATTTTCTTTAACAACAATAAAGTATATTGAGTTGGAAAATGATGAATGTTCACAATGAATAGTTTTTTTGCTATTCAGTTTTAGGTCGCGTGGATTTTTTACATAAAGGCGAAAGTTCGAAAGCCAAATTCAACAAATTCAGAGTGCAGGGCCGATCATGGCATCAAGTCATCTAGTTCGGCTCTTTTTAACTTTCTTTATAGTCTGTCTTTTCTCTGTCACAGAGGGAATTTTTCACAAGCAAGAAAACGGGAATGAACAAAAAATGAGCGAAAAAGTTAAAAAAGCCATCCCAAGAGATGAAGATAAAAAAAGTTCCCGTTCAACAGCTCAAAGAAATCTTCCTCTCTTCGAGCAAACACGCAGTTTGCATTTTTGGTTCCAACGATTTAGGCATGACAAAAATCAGGAACAGAGTGTCACGAGGAAAACCGACCTGGTTGAAAATGATCCGCAGTACTGGAAAGGGAGACTAAATGACGCTGCTACGAAAAGCAATAAAAAATCATGGAAGAAACAAGGTGATGTTTTGCTGAAGGAAAACGACGTCCAGTATTGGAAAAGCAGACTCATCAAATCTCAAGGGGACAGTGGACGTCAGAGGCGAGAATTGATCGAGCAAGAAATGACGCCATTCTTTTGGAAAGGAAGACTGAGCCAAGAAGAGCTGAACGTATTACTAAAGCAACACTCACAGTTCCGGAAGGGAAGGTTCAACGAAGCGAAATACGTTGGAAATTTAAGAGATCATCAAGGAACAGGAAACAAGGAAAATGATTCTCAGTTTTGGAAGGGAAGATTAAACGAAGGAGAATTTAAGAGAATAAACAACTCTCCTCAATATTGGCACGGAAGATTTGATTAAAAATCCTTAGTTAAAGAGAGCACTCTATTCCTTCAAAATTGAAAAAAAGTTTTATTTTACACGCACATTTAGGCAAATGATCTTTGTTGTTTAAAACGAAAAAAATTGTTTCAATAAGGTTTCTTATTTTTTGTTAATTGAATTTTTAAAATAGTAATAACTTGAATGAAGACCTTCACTTTTAAGGTCTTTGACTTCAAGATATAATGAGGAGTAATTTAAAAAACCATAATGGATCATTCGGTAATGTTTATCAAGATTAATTAATTGAATTACGCCATTACAACTTCTTCAATTCTATTGTAGTATTAAGAGTTGTGAGTTGGGCAATAAAATGAAATAATTAAAAAAAATCATAAAGTCATTATTGTATTGTCTTTACTTTCATTAGTTTTAAGTTACAAAAAGGGAAGCTATAACTCGAATAGCAGTGCTAATTTATGCTGATAGAATATTTACTTTACCTATTCAAATATAAATATATAGAAAAAAGCAAAAGATAGTATCTGGGTGTGCTACGTTAACAACAAGTATAGGGAAGAATATGTCGCCTCTTTATGACTTTGTAAAAAGATATAAAAACATTTACATGTGATGTTAAAAAGTTTTTTAACTATTTTTTTACTAGTCTCAAACTTTTTAGTTCTTAAAAGCTAATACAGTGATTTATAAAATAACCAAAATAGTACGCGCGCTATGATTGGTCAAATAACTGTGGTTTATTGTGCCGGTAAACCACAGCTAGAAAGCGAAAAAACATTAGTGTCTTTTTTTTGTTTCCAAAAAATGACTCCCAAAATATTATCACCTTCGGGAATTAAGTTTAATGGCGAAAGAAGAAGGCTTGGAAAATGTAGATGAGTTTAGCAACAAGATAACAAAGAAAACAAGACGCTGCAGAAATCCAAACTGAACAGTCAGACAGTATTATAAATTTTTTTTTAAAAACATCAGAAGCAAACACTTTATTTCTAAAAAATGCAAACGCATTCAATTTATCAGGCGCACACGTATTTGTTTTTAATATGCGCAATTCGGATCATTTTGGGATGCGCAAGCGCAAATCAATTTAGTATGCGCAGGCGCAAATCATTTTGGTATGCGCAGGTGCAGGTCATTTTAGTCAAGATTTGCTTTTATTTCCGTTTAAACGAATCAACTCCACTGGACTGTAACGAACATTTGCGAGCCAGTTTTGGGCGTTTTCGCGTAAGTTCTTTTGCCCCTTTTTCTTTTGTGTGACAATTTTAGGCATTCTAATAAATCTATTTTCGTTGTCAATCTTTTTTTTGGATTCTAACATACCAAAACTTAGCAACTAACAGGCGTTTCCTGTCTTACAAAAACACTACATTATCAAGATCTGTTGCGCACCGGTCAAACGCTAAGTTGCTGTATGCATCGGTTGCAATTATTTGCACACCACGTTTTTTATGTGTGACATAATCACAACCCTCCTCCTTTTTCATCCGGGCTTGGGACCGGCAATGGCGGAGTTAAACTTGGTGCCAAATCCAAATTAAAAGCCAATTTTGTCAAAGGAGGGAAACCGGAGTACCCGGAGAAAAACCCTCAAAAAGAGTGGGCCCGAAAATGCCCACCCATGGAAGCCTCCGAAAATGGCTACCGTTAACGTGACTGTTGAAATCAGCCATTCACTACTGGAATCGCCACCGAAAACGGCCTTCCATTACTTGATTGGCCCCCGAAAACGGCCTTCCACTACTTGATTGGCCCCCGAAAACGGCCTTTTACTACTTGATTGGCCCCCAAAACGGCCTTTTACTACTTGATTGGCCCCCGAAAACGACCTACCATTACTTGATTGGCCCCCGAAAACAGCCTTCCATTACTTGATTGGCCCCCGAAAACAGCCTTCCATTACTTGATTAGCCCCCGAAAACGACCTACCATTACTTGATTGGCCCCCAAAAACGGCCTTCCATTACTTGATTGGCCCCCGAAAACAGCCTTCCATTACTTGATTGGCCCCCGAAAACGACCTACCATTACTTGATTGGCCCCCAAAAACGGCCTTCCATTACTTGATTGGCCCCCGAAAATGGCCTTCCATTACTTGACTGGCCCCCGAATACGGCCTTCGATTTCTTAACTGGCTCCGAAAGTGCCAATATGTCTCTCTATCTGTCGTATCAAATCTATCAAATATAAAAACACGTACCCTATATCGTTCATCAGTTCACTATTAATTACCTCGAACGGGCTTTTGGTCTTGCTGCTTGAACTACAGTTACCTACTTAAGCTACCCAGCCCAGAACAGAAAGATTAAAAAAAAACTAACCCGGGGCTGTTCTGGGCTACCTAAAACGCACCTGGAAAGTGATGTTCCCGCGCATCTTTCTTTAATATGACTTCCTTTTCCAGTTGCAAACCCTATGTCCTTTCGGTGGTAGTCGCAAAGTTTTTTTTTCATCAATTATAATGCCAAAAGAATGCTAATCCAAAATGCAGTAAGCAAACGGATGCACTGATAAAACGATTAGCCTCGCGTAGCTTAATACAATTTTGCTTGACCAAATTGGTCAACCATTTTTGCGGCAAATTTTAAAATTCGCGCCTGTTTAAACCTCAAAACCGCAATACGTGTAAACGTTTTGGCGATTGCAGATTCATTAACACAAGATTTTGCGATCCCACAGAAAAGAGTATTTGTGTGAACTGATGAACATTTTTTGTTTAACTTTTCTGTCTTAGCACAGATTGGACAAAGAAACGAATCCGACCTGTTCCCAATTTACTGTCCGCCCTTATAAGAAATATTTAGAAATCCAGTTTGCATCGTGGTGAACTAAGAAACTCAAAGACTAAACTCTTACATTCAACTGATAATATATTCGAAAATTTCAAAATATTTTGTGAATTTTAGAAGAATTCAAAGAATGTTGACGGTAACTTGGGACACGTTCTTGATTCGTAACCTTTCCAAATCTAAAATATCTCCTCTGCCTTCCTGAACAAATTTACAGGCTTTTTACAAGAAGTAAAAGCTTGGCTTGGTTTTCACTGTTTGTTGAAATAATTTTTTGTAATCTTATTTTCAATTCTTTTTACTTTGACAGTGTCAAACAAAAATTTCAGTGTTCAATTAGAAAAGTTGTTACAATTTGCAAAAGTTGTTACAAAAATGCAGATTTGTAATTTTAAAAAGTTTTGAACATTTGAAACTTCATTTCCAGTTCTTTTTGTAATCAAAATATGTCTTCAGAGTTCCGTTCTTTAAAGTTTACAAAAACTTCAAACAATTTGTTCTTGTAAAAAGCTTGTAACGAAAAGAAAAGAAAACTTACAGTTTGGGCTTTGTCTCGTCTACTCAAAATGATCCATTAAAATAATTTGTAACACAAAACTCAAACAAGTTCTCCTTTCGCCTTTGGTCGCCATTCCATCATTCTCCTGAAACGACACATTTACAAAGAGTTCAAAATTTCAATAATTATTTTTGTAAACCACAACCTTTTTGAAAAGGAAAGTAAATTTAGGAAAAAAGAAAAAAAAAGCAATTTCAAAAGAACACTTATTAAAACTGAAAAACTCGTTTGAAAAAGCGCGCGCTTTTAACAGGCTCGGCAAATTGTTTTTGAACACTTACAAAAGAAAAAAAATCTTTACAAATGTAAGTATTTCAGTAGATGTAACAAGGTGCACCATAATTTCTTTTAAACATAACAAAAGAAACAGCTTTGAGTATCGTTTTGTGAAACCACAAAAAGCCGCTGGTTGAAACAGTGTCCAAAAGTTTCTCCGTCGTTTTAACAAATTAAAACCTATAACTGCGCATAAAAATTACGACACCACCGCTGTTTTTGAGTAAGTTTTAAATTAAAATTCAGTACTTACCAAGAATAGTGAAAATTCGTTCAATTTTAGGCGAAATTTGAACTTGATGAGTATACAACCCAACAC